>JAODLL010000021.1:3822730-3835295 GCA_026546735.1 Forbesichthys agassizii | reverse complement strand
GTTTTGGGGATGGTGGGAATGGGACTCCCGATATTTGTTTGTGATTGGAGGGTTGGGATGATGAGTGTAACATGAGTATATTGTATTGTTTAAACTCATTTTAATTAGTTTTTAATGACGTAGTGTGAAGCTTTGTGTTACATGAATTTGTATGAAAAGTGCTATATAAATAAAGATTGATTGATACGTCATCAAATTAAAATGTTAACAGTAATGTTAATGACGGTCCCTCACTCAGCTCCTTAATGCATTTTTCAAAGTTGTAGTGGCTGGAGTCAAGCTCAGGGCTGGGGAGCAGGTACACTTAAAGTAACTGGATAACATCTTCTTAATGTAGAGTATCGGCCAGTCAGACTACATAGTACTTACATAACATTATCTTACATATCAAGTCAGCTTTGAATGCATTTGTCTCTGTCTGTTTTGACTTATGTTACCTTATGAACCGTATTTACAGAACGTGACATCAGGCAGTCATTCTGCAGGTGGTGTGTTCGACTTGGAGCTTGGTCGTGACATCTAGATGTAGTAGGAGCAAGAACCAGTGTTACAGAAGCTGGGACACCTCACAGACCCCCCCCCCCCCCACACACACACACTACTGTGATGAGTTGGGTCTCCACACTGCAATGCTCACCAGAAACAATCAAGTCAAAAGACAAATTACCAAAAAGGTACTGACAGCTGTCAATCATGCAGACCATCAGAAAATACCACCGTTTTTGTCATAAACAACATTAAACTGTAAAATAAAACATTTGAGAATTACCTGAAGCATATAAAGCCAAAACAGACCTTGTGCCTTATGTTTGCATAACCTTCTTATCATCAGGTCCACACACCGTGTCCTAACTGGATGCTAACCCAACCCTAACCTTGTTATCATCAAGAGGACTTCATCACTAGTCCCTTAAAAAGCATCTAAGCCCCAACTTAGAAGCCACAACATTCTCCCAGCATCAGTTATTTAAAGGAGCTTCATGAATACAACCTGAATGTTCTGCAAGTGCTGTCCTAGCAACTCAAATAGAGACGTTTATCTGGCAAGAGGGGGAGAGGGTCAGATGTCTGGGAACAGCTCGGTGTTCTGGGAAGACTTGACGTCGCTGGACGGCGAGAAGCTTCCCGACCTCTCCTGGAACCAGCTGTCAAGCGCCCGCTTCCCGTCAAAGTCGGCGATGGGCGGCCCGTTGACGGCCAGCATCAGCAGGTCCTGCACCTCCTCCAGGACCATCCCAGGGCCGCTGCTCTGCCGCAGGCGATGCAGGGCACAGCGCCCCTGGTGGCAGGAGGCGGAGGAGGCGGGCAGGACTCGCACCATTCGGGCCGCCCGGCTGAGCTGAGGGAAGCGCTGCTTGTGCCTGCAGACGTGGCCGAGGACCTCTGTGAAGCCACCCAGGGTGCAGTAGTCCGTCTTCAGGTTGCTCCACTCCCTCAGCAGGGCCAGACGTGCCTTCTGCGGGGCCTGGGGGCCCTCCGCGAGGTCGGAGGGCAGCAGCGCCAGCTGGTCCCCAAGCAGCAGTAGCTCCTCCTGGCCGTAGGCCTGCAGCTCCTGGGGCCCACCGGGCCAAGAGGCGGGGTCCAGAACCGCGCAGGCCCGGGCCAAATGGCAGCTCTGGCCCTCCAGCCTCTGAGACAGCAGCGCCTGGCCGTGCCGGCAGAGCTTCTCCCGGATCGACTGGAACTCCGCCTCGGCCTGGCGCAGGTCCTGCAGCGGCACGCCGTGGAAGCTCTGGCCCAAAGCCTCCTGGAAGCGCTGCAGGTGCGGCCCCGCGCGACCCGCCAGCAGGTCCAGCTCCTGCACGGCCTCCTGCACCCGGGCGGCCACCTGCCACGGCAACAGGCTGTCGTCCTGGAGCAGCAGCCGCAGGCGCGACACGACGGTGGTCAGGTCCAGCAGGAAGTGGACCAGCTTCACGGCCCGGTAGTCCGACAGGAAGCGCAGTGCAACGCGAGCAGCGTCGGCCGCGCCGTCCGCCCGCCGGCTGCCGACAGCCTGCAGGTGGGACAGCAGCGGCAGGTAGTCCGTGACAACGGCGCCGAGGACTTCGGGCTCCCCGGCGAGCCACCGTGCAGCCCGGAGGTCCCCCAGCTGCTCCGTCTGGCCGGCCAGCGCAGGGGCGCAGCGCGGCAGCGCGGGCAGCAGGCGCGGCCAGTAGCGAAAGAGACCCAGCAGCTGCTTCAGGCTGCTCTCCAGCTCCTCCAGGCAGGGCAGCTCCTCCCCGGTCAGGGCCTCCAGCAGCTCCACCTGGGGCGGTTGCACCAGCAGGGGCAGGCACACCGTCCAGGGCAGCCTCTGCTGCAGGCCGGCCCTGGTCTCCGCAGACAGCTGGCTGGCGTCCAGGCCCAGGCCGGCCAAGGGCGCCCCCTGCAGGGGCAGCCCGGCGGAGGCCAAGGCCCGCTCCAGGGCCCGCAGGACGCCTTCTGGCCCTTCCGCCTCCAGCCTCTGCAGGGATAGCAGCCGCGTGACTGGGGAGCCATCGGTGGCCAGGAAGCGCACGTAGATGGCCAGCGCGCCGGGAAGCGCGTCGTCCAGGGCGTCCAGCAGCACGCCCAGCGCCCCCTGCGCTCGCAGCCTGTCGGCCAGGTCCCGCCGCAGCGCCCGGGCCACATGGTGCACCAGCGCGGGGCCGTCCGCCTCGCCCAGGTGCTGCTCCGACAGCCGCACGTCGCAGCGCTGCAGCAGGCGGGCCAGCGGGCGCAGCCCCTCCAGCGGCAGGCCCTGCTGGCCCAGGTGGTAGGCGGCCGTCAGCAGCAGCAGCATGCTCCGGCACAGCTCCTCCGTGCGCTCGGGCCGAGTGCGCAGCCGGAACAGCTGCAGGCACTTCTTGTGCAGGTTGCTCTGGCTGTGCAGCTTCACCGTGTGGATCTTGAACTGCTGCGAGCCGGCGATGAAGGCCGAGGTGCGTGCCGACGGCACCGTGTGCTGCCGGCACACGTGACACCACATCTGGTTGAGCTCCGCCGAGTAGCGCAGGAACCAGAACTTCTTCAGCCACTCCGGCTTGAAGCGGCGGGTGCGACGGCCCGGGCCGGGGGGCCGGCGGGCGCTCGAGGACTCGTCCGCGGAGTCGTCATCCTGCTCCTCCTCCTCAACCTCCTGGGCCGCGGGGAGGGGCACGCCAGGGTCCGCCCCTGCAGGAGACAAAGGCAACTGGTCATGGTTGTCACAGTAACAAAGGAACGATGGCACCATAGCGGTAGACGAAATAATTATTTGTTTGCATGTCACTGCTCCCAGTGGACACATGGTGACACTACATCACCTACAGCTGCACGCACCTGGTGAGTCGTCCAGGGGGCCCTGCTCAGGATGGGGCAGCCCAGCTATGGTGTCGGCCTGCAGGGCTCGGACCTGCGCCAACTCCCCCTCCAGCTCCCGGACCCTCCTCCGCAACTTCACACAGTTGGGGCAGGAGGTGGAGGCTTCCTGCACTTCCTCCTTCACAGGGGCGGCGCTAAGGGATGCTTCTGCCGGCTTCCTGGAGAGGAGTTCCACCTTCTTCTTCTTAGCAGGAGGTTCTGGGCCGGTGGCTTTACTGAACTCTTTATGGTCCAAACCTGAAACCCCACACCAGCATGGTTTTAGAAAACTACTGCGTACAGGCGTGTTCTACAGGGGTACCTGCGTACAGGTGTGTTTCCACAGGGGTGTTTACCTGCGTAGAGTGGCCTATACTATGAAGAAAGGTAACAGGTTTATCCTGGTAACTTCTGGAGTAACTTTGTGATGTCTGGTGTAATGTTGGTTGTAACCCATAGGTGGAGCTTGTCCACCCCCGCGATCGGAAGAATCGGGCATTTGTGAAATCATATTTTAATAGAGAACTACAGCTACAGTGCCCATTTATAGTATGCTCTGGGCTGTTCACCTGCGTACAGGCTGTGATGGATGCAGTCTAGTGAGATGCTGTGGAGTCGCTGGATGTAGTCGTCGCTGTACCAGACGCAGAGACGCTCTCCTATCGCCAACTTCCGAACAACACGAAAATAAATGTCTCTCCCGTGTTGGAAGGCCGTCAGGTTCCTCTGGCTGTCATCTGAAGACATGCGGACGTACCTGCAGGGCATACTGGACACGCTAGCACACAGAACACGCTAGCACACTGGGCATGCTAGCACACAGAACACCAGTGTAGCTGGCCGGGTCACCAGTGACTCTACAGACAACTTCTACAATCAAACTAGGAACAAAGCGGATGACGATTCCTACCTCATCCAGTTGGCTTTAGTCTCATCGCTGCCATTGATGGAGTGGTAGCAGTTGTTTTTATCAACAATCTGAGCCAATGAGAAGAAAGAAAACAATGGTCAGTCAGACCCTGGCTGATTAGATGCTAGATCAGTGCTAGAAGTATGCAGGGCTCCCTCTAGTGGCGGCAGGCAGCAACTCTTACAATCCAAGAGAAGGATCCAGCAGCCTGCTCTCTGGACACTAGCTCGCCTTCATAGGGCCCGAACAGCGCTCCCCGGGGAATGCCGTTGGCCACAACAAGGACGTCCACCTCCGCTCCCTGGGTGCAGATCTGCAGGCAGCCTGGGAGCGACAGTGCCGCCCTGCTGGCGGAGCCCGGCACCACCGGCGTGTCGGGGATGAAGCTAGGAGGCCCGTGAGATGAGCAGCGCTCCTGAAACGAGGCCTGGCACTCCTCACAGACTGGAGACGTCGTCATACGGTACATCATACAGCAGTTAGGTGCGACCAGGTAATTTCAATGGAGGCATTCCATGAGTGCTGATATTCAGTCCAACCCAGCGCGACCTTGATGCATTATGTTCCACTCCACTTTACCGACATTTATAACTAATAGCCGTTACCAATATGACAGACTAGAAAAAAACTTAATCACGAGTGGACAAAAGAGAGGAAAGAATAGATCGCTAGATTGAGACTCTGGATAGACGTTCACTCTCTGATTAAGCTGTTGGGTGTCAACAGCCTCCACTGGTTGCATGATAAACGGCAACATGGGCTACAGATAAATGTAGGCTACTGAACCTATACGACCACATCACAGCCTGCTGTTATAGTCCAACACACTGCTTCAATAACACAGGGTGTGTAGAACACAGTTCAATATTCATACAACGCACATTTAATATAAATACATTGATTTAGGATATAATACAATCTCATGTTTTTAGGCATAAGTGTTATTTAATAAAGTGCAGGGCTCAGGATTCAACATAAATACGGTTCTTTCAAAGTAAACAGACGTCAACTTACACCACAGCTCTGAGGTCAGACTCATTTTCCCATCTGAAGAAAACTTTTGCTGGTCTGCTTGAGAACATCTTCTACGTAAATCAAATGCATTAAATATGAAGAATATATGATCTTACGTGCGGCAAACGTTAATTATAATTAATCAATGCGGTTCTCACTGTTTCTAACTATAAACGAGACCAGTGTGCTCTTATGAACCCTTGGTGTCACACAAACTCTGAAGACGTCTCGATTAAGTCGCCGCAACGCTTCATGCAGCAGCAGGCGACGAGAAGGGCGATCCTAGAAGACATTTTTACGCGTGCGTGTGACACACGCGCACCCAACTCTGCACGCGACCCGAGTGTCGCGACCGTTCACGTGCGTCCTGGACGAAATCAATTCTCGGTTCGACTCGGTCGCCTCGCGCAGCATGGGCCACCATTTTTTTCTCTTCTTTTTTTCCTGATTACAGGAAATGACATAAAGAGGAAGAAGCCACGCAAAACATGCAAGTTAGCGCATCACGCAGGATGAAGGCGAATACAGCTAGCAGGTGGGTACTCTTTTCACAATTTATTAACAAAATGTTAAAATAAATAAATACAAATTGATCAAATGCTCCTAACACCACCATCGTGTGGAGAACAGTATCTGCTAAACACTGCATACAAAGAATTCATCACAGAAGGCTCAGAGGTAAAATGTTCCCAGTCACAATGTCAGGCCAACAGAAGACACATCTGGAACTGAAAGTAAGTCCAAAAATAAACACATTCCTTTCCAAAATCATTATGAAAAAATACAAACAATTATACAAATATTCTGTTTGTGTAATTAACAATTTACACATTATTCAGCACACCAGGTGGCGCTACAGGTGACTCGTGACGAGATAAAAGACGGGATGAAGACGTCAACAAGAAGGCCACACTCATGACGAAATAAACTCAGCTGGATGAGAAATATGTTTATGCATAAACACTCCCTCTTTTCCAATAAGACGATCCGATTGGTCAGCTGACAGACAGGTGATGGTGATGATATGCATCAGATACATAAAGGCTTCCAGACACAAAGTCTTTGGGTTTATTGTTTTAGGGCTAGGTGATCCAAATCTACTTCTGGTTTCATGAAACAGGACGATGCATAAACAAAGCCCGGTTCAGTTCAACACTAATAGCCAGCATGGTGGATTGGCAAGGTCGGGTTCGGGTCAAAGTCATTTCAATTCTCGTTTAACCAAAGCAGGACACACCGGGTCGACACTGAGCTGAATTCCACATAAAAACAAAAGCAATGCATATTAAAAAGTTTAGACAAACATTGTATAAAAACTTGCATAAGAAGGCATGCTTTCCATTGGACAGATGTTTAGAACTTAACTACTGACCCAACACATCCAATAATAATACTGGGCAAAACAATGGTGCTTTCCCACCTGAAACTCACTATGGCAACCAACCTCCATGTCTGCAGGGATTATAACAAATCAAGACAACTGAAGGTCATCACTTTAAAACTCAACAACTAAAAGAATCCACATTTAAGGCAACGGCTGTACAAAACAACAACACTGCTGGAGATGAAAAAGGGTTTGAGCCTCGACTGCAGACTTGAGCTAGGGTTAGGGTTAGAGCTAGGGCTAGACAGGGTTAGGGTTAGACTGCCTGAGCTGATGGTTTTGGGAAGGTTCTACGAGTCACAGTGCAAGTCGAGAAATAGTATCTGCTGTATGAAGGCACTGGAGGTACCTAATGTAACGTCCGGCCTGTGAAAAACTGAGTTTAGAGTGAAAATGCCGCAACTAACCCTGGAAAATACTTAAATCAGAAACCAAGTAGAACAGTTATGAACAGACATGAGTTGCATTAATGTCAAACAGTCTTGTTCTTTCAAACAGCAAAATTAGGGACAACGGAACTCAAGACTAAAAAGAAATGACATGGTGTTCAGACATTATGTCTGTCATCTCAGATATGTTGTGAGGTCCACATCACATGATACATATGCCATGTACTACGCAGTAATCTCAGTAGAGAGAAAGCCAGTAGCTTTGTCAACGTAGATGGAAAGACTGATTTTTCAGACCTTTGCCCTTCTGGTCGGTATATTTGTAAATGTCCTACAAACCAGATATTGTGTCTAAATTACACACTTCAGACTATCCTCATTTTGCCTGAAGACTGTCGCCACACGATGCAGTGCTCCGTCAGCCCTGTGAACACCAACAAGCCCGACCTGCCACTATTATTAGCCACTATAGCAAGGAAAGAAAAGGGGTAAGAAATCAACTCTGTGGGATCAGGGGTAGGAACCCCACCTCTACCCTAACTCTGCATCTGAAATAGGAATGACCCATGATTCAGATTTCCATCTAGAAACATTGGCAATGCGGGGACAAGTCACTTGACAGATGCACACTGTTTATTTTCATATGAAGGTACAAAAGCTCTTCGGCGCTGCAAAGTGTAGCAGCACACTTGTGCTTTAGTCTGAGGACGGGTTTCCTCGTGAAGCGGCTTCTCAGCATCATGACCTCATTCCCTGATGGGTTTGGATACGATAGCATTTTGGCAGTTCAAAATTCAACAGAAATGTTAAGTACAACAAAGATCACTTCAATAAGGGCGTTTCTTGGTGGTAACCATGTCAACGGGGTCGGGACAAACACGGAAGACCTGAATACGTTTTCCTATCAAATAGAAACAGCCCACTTATCGTTTGTGTTCACTTTGCAATATTGCAATTTCACATTTAGTGTTCACAGTTGACGCACTGGACTTACAAATGAACTGATCACTAGACCGACACCATAAACAAGACTTGTTACCACCCCCCTTTAGTTGTCATGACAACAGTCCATCTTAACGAGCTCCCATGCCTTACTTTATCATCGACACAGTGTGACAATACAATGCAAACAAACAACATTTATACAGATTGGCAACGTCAGAAGTCACACACACATATATATATGTGTGTGTGTGTGTGTGTGTGTGTGTGTGTTTAGATTCACAAAGTGTCTCCTCTAGTCCAATCTGGCTGCAGGCTGTAAAGGAAGCTGGGAAGGTTCTGAGGTTTTGCTGTTGTTGACCTCCACGTTGGTCTCAGAGAGGGTGTCGTCGAGGCCAGCCAGCTCACTGCTGCCATTGGTGGAGGCTGAAGGACAGGTCACACACCCCTCCTGAGACCCCAGCTCTTTCCCCAGACTGGACCCTGAACCTGCCCTGTCCCCCGGACTAGACCCAGAACCTTTCACTACACTAGACCCAGAACCTACACTCGACCCGGAACCTTCCCCTACACTAGACCCACAACCTACACTAGACCCAGAACCTTGCCCTACACTAGACCCACAACCTTCACTAGAGCCAGAACCTTCCACTAGACTAGACCCAGAACCTGCCGTGTTCCCTGGACTAGACATAGAACCTTTCACTACACAAGACCCGGAACCTTCCACTACACTAGATCCAGACTGGTCCCTTGAAATAGATCCAGAATCTTCCCCTTCATTAGATCCAGACTGATCCACTACAATAGATCCAGACTGGTCTCCAAGTGTGAATATAGACTCAGAGCAGAGTTCATGTTGTATTGAAGGCTCCACCACCGTCTTCTCTACTGGGTCCTCCAGCAGCATCTTGCTGAAGTTGAAGGACTGTATTAAACAGACTAGGTGTTTAACCTTCTCCAGAGAGAGCTGCATCTCTTTTTGGCGTGCCAGGATGCTGTTTTTTGTCTCCATGCATTTCTGGAGGACACAAGATGTTTAGTGTTTCAGTTCCGCATAAGACATCCTTCTATGCTACTGTAATTAAATGTGTATTCGTCAAGACAGCATTCTTACTGTGATTGAGTGGCTGAGCTGCTTGACCCGCTGTTCCAACTGCTCCCGCTCCAGCTTCAGGTCTGAACTCCACTTCATTAACTTCTGCTTCTCTTCTTCTTTAGCTAACAGACAAGACAGCAGACAAGTCAAGTCATTTCTAAAGCACATTTAAAAACAGCAGATGCTGACCAAAGTGCTGTACACATCAATGCAATACAATTAATAAATAAAAATAAAAACACAAAACACAACAAACAAGACAGTTTTAGCATAGTGTCCCAGAACTTACTCGAATGCCAAAGAGTACAAATGTGTCTTTAGAAGAGACTTAAATGTCTCCATGGTGGAAAACGATCCAATAGAAAAAGGAAGCTCGTTCCAGTCTCGGGGCCACAACAGAAAATGCACGATCACCTTTAGTTTTCAAATGCGACTGTGGAACAGATAATAAAAACTAGTTGACTGGAAGACAAGATGCATCACTGCTTGCTGCCACCACTCTACCTGAAGCCTGAACCCTACCTGGAGCCACACTGGAGCTTGAAACCTACCTGGAGCCTGAAACCTACCTGGAGCCTGAAACCTAGTGGGCAAAGTAGGTAATGAGTACGGACAGTCCAGAATGGCTGGCTGAAAGAATTCTGGTTGAACAATTGTTGATGTGCCACCCCCAGACCTGGACCCCCAGACTGGGACCACTGACTTAAAAGTCTTATAGATTACAATCTATTGCTTTTGTTCATGGAGGAGAAAACGATACAACATAATACATAACTTGTGTCACAATAGAAAACACGGCATACCAGCTGATTAGTCAAATATTGCGATAGATACAGTAAGTACAATGTTGCCCTGTTTGATCAGACTCATCTGAGTAGACTCAAGTAGGGTTAGTGGTTCGACCAAAGAATCTTGAAGTATATCCAATTATCTGTAGTACAATTTTTGAATATATAATGCTCAGGTGCAACAACCTGCTGTAACAACCTGTTGTAAGAACCTGCTTTAACATCCAGCCCTAACAACCTGGGCGTAACTAGTAGTGTAACAAATTACATTTTCCAAAACTTTAATAATTACAATTACTAAGTAATGCTGCATTACTGCTCTACAAGAATGACATTTCCCCCCCTTCCTCTAGGCTCCCTTCTTATAAAGACATGCCTTTTTTATTTTGCAGGTCCCATCAAACTTAGGGTAGGCTAATTGAACCAACCTGTCCAATCATCTGGTTTCAGAAGCTGCAATGTTTTCACTTTGGCCGATTGTTGACTCCTATGGTTCATTATTGTTCCAATCGGTGTTAATTTTGGAAGCAATTTTAGATTTAGTCTTAGTTTTAGTCTTTAGGCGAAAATGCTTTAATAGTTTTAGTCACATTTTAGTCATTTTTATTCCAAATAGTTTTAGTCTATTTTAGTCAACGAAAATAGAAAAGTGCTTTCGTCAAAGAAAAGTCATTACATTTTAGTCAACTTTAAGTAAAAATGTTTTCTCTCTTTAAACAAATGTTAAGTCTAATAACGGTATGGCCTTTTGCATGCAGATGGTATGTTAGCATAGTCGACAGTATAGCTAGAACCCTTTATTCAGCCTGATAGGACATTTAAACCTAAGGTAATTTAAGGAATCCAGAATAGCGATGTAGGTATTTTTGTTTACTTTTTAAAACCAGCGTGCATATGGAATAGATCTGGTTTTCTATATATCTGTCCTACCTTGTCAGATTTTCCTACTGTAGAGCAAAAATTATAGTTATCTGTAGATCTGTCACACATATTTCAGTCTAACGCATTAGGACTTTTAACTATGCATGTATCCACTTTACAAGTGTTCTTTTAATAACAGTTGCTAATTCAAAAAAACAACACTTCTGATACACTGTTCAAGTGATTTAACAGATTGTAACTTCACTGGCTGCGTGATAAAAGGAAACAGGCAAATGTAGATGACTACATGATACAACGTGGATGTACTGGATACAAATTAGCTGACCTGCGGTAACGTGAAAAAGTACGTAGCAAGCTAGCGTGATGTTTATGTGTTGATTGGTAACAGTCCAGCCATGTAATTGCCGACACAGAACCAGAGACTGTCGATAGGAGTTCAGAACTATGGTTGCGGGACTATTTATGTTGGCGGAGCCGAATTAATCATTAAACGAACAAACAAATAATTTTCTGTTTGCGTCTATTACTATAATTTACAAAATGCATGTCAAACTGTTGTACAAAAGCAATAACACACTCAAGGTCGTGTGTTAGACTGAATATCCGCACTGTGATTATCTTTGGCACTCAGCTCGCGGCCTCTTACCTATGACCGAATCACAGCCGTGCGGATATTCAGTCTAACGCACGACCTCTCGTGTGTCGCTGCTTAAGTAACTTGCCCAACATGGCTAACAACCAGCCTAGCAACCATCTGACAGTTTGTTCTTCACCTTCTTTGTAAGCAATGTAGGAGTGGACGATGGCCAGCGTCCCGGGCCATGGGATCGCTTCTTCTTTCTTCAGGATCTGTGGGAGAAAAGTGTTGGGTTGTCATGGTGACGGGGAGCAGAAGTAGCAGCGAGCCGGACAACAGCACCACGCGGGGGTGAGGCCAGGCATAACACACATGGTGGATGGCGGTGAGATGTGAATGGGTGGAGCTTACAGAGCTGAACAGTCCTAGAGGGGTTACCTGGTCCTGGCACTTAGGACAGATCCACATGCCTTTAGGGATGCTTTTGAGAGGCGGAGCCAAGCAGTCCAGGTGATAGACACGTGCACACGTGTCGCACATGAGCAGCTGCCCGCTGCGCCTGCACACAGTGCAGAAATCCTCATGGATGTCCCCCTGTCAGGAAGAATCAACCAATCAATGCTCCCTGGGGGAGGGGCCATGGTGCGCTCAGTGGAACCCTGTTACATCATGTGAAGCGTTACCAAGGCTACAGCAGGCCCCCATCAGCACCATGCGACCGATGTGTTGTGCCTTTGTAACGTTTCATATGACGTGTTACCATGGAAACTGTTCACTTTGTAAGGTGGAACAAAAGTGATGACGGCCAATGAATCAACAAACCGATAGATGAGATGATTGACAGGGTATCTGGCCAATAGGTATTTGTGATGGGCCTGCGTCTCCCCGCCTACTTACGTCCCCAGCCGGGCTGGGCGTGGCGGCGGGGAGGGGGCTGGTGGGGGGGGGCAGGTCCAGGACAACGCTGTACTTAGGAGGGCGACCTGGTGAGATGAAACAAACACACCAAGATGGAAACAAACGTACCTGGGAGAGGGAGTCGTCTGGTGCTAACGGGGAGGAGCAGGAAAGACAAGCAGCAGAGGAGAGGAGGAGCAGAGCATGTTAGTGATGAATAACAAACGCACACCTGCCTAATCTGGGGATTAACAACACACACCTGCCTAATATGATGATTAACAACACACACCTGCCTAATATGGGGATTAACAACACACACCTGCCTAATATGGGGGATTAACAACACACACCTGCCTAATATGGGGATTAACAACACA
>JAODLL010000021.1:3759175-3780338 GCA_026546735.1 Forbesichthys agassizii | reverse complement strand
AGCAGTGTGTTGCTGGCTCCAGTAGAGCTAACATTAAAGCTAGCAGTGTGTTGTTGGCTCCAGTAGAGCTAACATTAGAGCTAGCAATGTGTTGCTGGCTCCAGTAGAGCTAACATTAGAGCTAGCAGTGTGTTCTTAACTCCAGTAGAGCTAACATTAGAGCTAGCAGTGTGTTGCTGGCTCCAGTAAAGCTAACATTAAAGCTAGCAGTGTGTTGTTGGCTCCAGTAGAGCTAACATTAAGCTAGCAGTGTGTTGTTGGCTCCAGTAGAGCTAACATTAAAGCTAGCAGTGTGTTGTTGGCTCCAGTAGAGCTAACATTAAAGCTAGCAATGTGTTGCTGGCTCCAGTAGAGCTAACATTAGAGCTAGCAGTGTGTTCTTAACTCCAGTAGAGCTAACATTAGAGCTAGCAGTGTGTTGCTGGCTCCAGTAAAGCTAACATTAAAGCTAGCAGTGTGTTGTTGGCTCCAGTAGAGCTAACATTAAGCTAGCAGTGTGTTGTTGGCTCCAGTAGAGCTAACATTAAAGCTAGCAGTGTGTTGCTGGCTCCAGTAGAGCTAACATTAGAGCTAGCAGTGTGTTGTTGGCTCCAGTAGAGCTAACATTAAAGCTAGCGCTAGCCTTGTGCTAGCCCTAGTAGAACAAACATTAGAGCCAGCCGTGTGTTGGCTCCAATAGAACCAACGTTAGAGGTGGCAGTGTGTTTGATCCAGTAGAGCTCCAGTAATCTTGCTTCTCGATTTTTGATTAACATGTACAACGACCAACTACATAACTCATTGACCAAACGGCAGACTTTCTTTGGGAAAAAATAATGACATGAGTATGGCTTTTTGCAGGTCACGTGAATCTGTTAAATAAATGTAAATAACTGAAATAATATGGAAAATAAACAGAGACTGAAATTGGTCATTAAAGTGCTGTACTAGGATCATACATATAGACCAATCTTGTGAGTGACAATTCTAAGAACCAATGAAAATCTACTACCCCACTTCCTGATAGTGCTGACATGTGCGCAGCATGTATCAGATTTCAGCACGAGTAGCTTATGTGATGCGTAGTGCTAACGAACAGAAGAGGACGATGCCACGCTCCAACAGCTTCTGTGTCGGACATAAGATACCAGTAGCTAGTAGCCTACTAGCTAATCAAACGCACATGGATTCATATAATTAATTACATGCTGCGTTTGACGCAGACGTATGCCTTTTATGCATCCGAGCTGTTGTGAGGTCGGAAGTTGGAAAACATGGACGCCCGACCATTATATCTTTACATATCCAATTAATCAATGCAATTGATCCAATTATTGTAATGTATCCAGCTATGATGTAGCTAAATCTGAAATAGCCAGCAGTTGTCAAGTCGGACTCAGTGTTGAGAAACCTTTCCTGAGATTTCCACATGAAATTCTGAGTTGAGGGGACATTTTCTATAACCTTTCCATGTCAAAAGTCAGAACTTTCGAGTTCCGACATACAGTATGCTCGAACATAGCATTACTGTGGAGCTAACTCTGCTTAAGCTAAGTCTGATTTTTTTTTCTTCTGTCCAGGGAGGGAGATAGTCCTGTGGAGGCAAAGCCCAAATCCCCAGGTATGGTATTAGCATAATGTCGCTTATGCTTCATAAACATTTCAGAGAGGTCAGGGAAGCACATTGCCAAGGGACCTTCTGTTTAACCATGCTTACTCTGTAAAGGCACCATTAAGGCTACCTTTAACCTGCCACTGCAAGAGCTAAATATTATAATAAACTTAATATTTGATGTTTTTTTTTGTATTTCTGCTGTCAGTCTCAGATGCTCCTGAGGAGAAGAAGTTGGAGAAGGTCTACTTGTACACACACCTGAAGCAGCAGCCTATCTGGTATGCCAAAGAACACCAAAGTTCTCAAGCAAAGAAGTTGTATACTTTGCTATATTAAAAATATAAGTGAAGTATACTTAATATAAAAACCACATACTTTCATTTCATGCTTAATTTAAAGAATATTAAAAGTATACTTTTGAAAAGTATACTTGTAGAGCCAAATTACCACACTTTATAACAAGTATACTTTAAAACCGAGTCAAAGCTAGACTGTATAAACTCTCTCTCTGACACACACACACACACACCAGTGTTGGGAAGTAACTAGTTACTGTAATGTTATTACCTTTTTCAGTAACTAGTAGTGTAACTAATTATTATTTCCTAAACGGTAATATTACAATTACTAATCCAAGTAATGCAGATTTCTGGTCCTAGCAATTTAGGGTAGGCTAACTCAACCAACCTGTCCAATCATCTGGTTTGAGAGGCTGCAATGTTTTCACTTTGGCTGATTGTTGACTCCTAAGGTTCATTATTGTTCCAATAAAGAGGATTCAATGCTAAAACGAGCTGGCTACACTAGGGCTGGCCCCAAATATTTGATTATTCGAGTATTCGATTTAATAATTGGGATTCGAATATTAGTTTTTTCACATTATGCATACATGTTTTCCCATTAATCCCTACTGTCTCCATATAAACCCACATGCTGAAATGTAATTGCCTGCCCTACACTGTGTCATCAACACAATTGATTGCAATTGGCTCCGTTTCTAAGAAGAGAGTGAGGCTATTCATTCAACACACTAATTGGCTATTGGCTAATACAGGAGGTATATGCTATTGGACAGCTCTGACTGGCTCAATTGACATGTCAAACAAATTGGCCATTTTGAGCGCATGGCTATGTTTACATGTGTGCTCACTGAAGCTAGGAATCGAAGATTATTTCTGTTATACTTCTTAATTATAGTTGAGGGTTTTTAATGGTGTTTTTGAGAGAGTATTCAAATACTCGTTCGGAAATACCATCAAGTATTCGAAACCTGTAAAATAGTATTCGGGACAGCCATAGGCTACTCATTTTTCGGAAGGGGCAAGGCAGGGTAATGATTGTGAAAGTAATATATTAATGTAACTATTAACGTATCTAATTACTTTTTAATCCCCAGTAATAAGTAAAGTAATGTTACTTTTTGAAGGAGTTTTAAGTAAAGAGTAACCTATTACAATTCCTGAGTAACTTGCCCAACACTGACACACACACGCACTTGTCTCAACAATAGCCTTTGTACAATTAATCAATGTGTGAGCACTTGCACGCATTTCATGTGTGTGCACGGAGAGCAGACGTGCTGAAAATGTAATCAAATTGTGACCGGTAAATGAAAAGGCATGCAATACTAAGCATGTCTTGGATGGTTCTCGTTTGTCAGGCACACGCTACGATTTTGGAACGCGGCGTTCTTTGACGCTGTCCACTGTGAGAGAAAGAAGCGGTCTCCAACAACGAGGTAACGGGATGAAATGGATTGATGAGGGATGGATGAATTAATGAAGTAATACTACTGGATGTAGTAGGCGTATAATTGTATGCATGAGTAGTATTGAACTAAATTCTTTGAGTGTATTGCTTCCTATACCCCAAGAAGGATGTGTACGCCTATGAATTGAATGTGTTTGTGCTGGTATAAGTATGAAATATGGGTGTGAGGTTTTGTTATTCATGAAATCTGAGCCATGTTTGATCATAAAATCAAATTGCTCATGATTCAACAATACATAATAATTCAAAAGAGCAGCTGTGTGAACTATATGTTGCGTGGTATTTTCTCTTTTCTTCTCCACCTTCTCTTCTGCTCCTCTCATCTCTCCTCAACTACGTCTGCGTGGGATTTTTACCCTTTGTGTCTTTGCTGCCTTGCTGCCGGGCAGCGGAACGCAGGAGGAAGAGAAAAAGGAGAGGTCTGTCCTTCTGTTTATCTGTCCCTCCGACCGAGTCAAACTGACAAAGTTACAGAGAAACAAAACGCCAGACAGAGAGGTCCACCAGTCGTTATGTAGAAAACTCCATTACAGTCTTGCATAAATAGATTTTATTTCCCCGTTGAATACAACGTCGTCACGAGGATTTGTTGAATTTGTAAATAAATTTCCATATGCATTGCTTCATTTATGTTAGGAGACCCATCCAGTTTAAGTATTTTATTTATATATTTCATGGAGAACTACATTGCTTAGTGCTATTTTGTTCTAGTCGCTCCCTTTTCTAAAGCGTACTTTCACCCCCAGCTCTGAGCCATGTTCAACAACTAGTAGGGTATAGGGCATCTCTTGCACACAAGGCTGAAGAACTAGGAGGAGCTATTAGTTAGCAGGATGCCAGATGTGCTCTGGTTTTAGGAGCAGTTTTAGGAGCAGTAACAATGTTATTAATCATATTTGCATTCAAAACCGGAACTGATTTAAACGCTGCCTTCAACCACAAAGGGAACTCTGGAGAATATCTAGAAACTTTTTAAGTTAGCTCAATGAATTAATTTCTATTTCCTCAGGGCACATTTTCTGCCCTTGATCAATAATCTTATGGCCATTTCTTAAATGTTGACGTTAATAAAGAGGTGATGTCAAATTCACCTCTCCAATTGTCTCCATTTTAATCAGTGTTGATGAGCCATGCATTACGCACACACACACACGCACACACACACAGAAACAACTTCGCCCTTTAAGACATGCAAGGAAAGGCTTCTCAGTGAACCCTTTAGGACAACATTTTTACGTGCTGGTAATGTAAATCTCAGTGGATATTTCAGAACGGACACAGATTTGATTTATTTCTCTTTTATTTGACCAGGCTAGTAGTATTGAGATTCAACATCTCTCTTCCAAGCGAGACCTGGTCAAAGAAGCAACATACAAAGTTACAGAATTACAACAATAAACAAAACAATTAAAACCTTTAAGAATGTCACGTTTTATTTATTTAAATAGCAGTAATATTAAATACACTGAGAAGCAAAAAGTATAGATAACTTAGTAACCCTAGTAAAACTAGGGGTTAAAATACTGACATCATTGAACTTCAAATCCTAATTCTTGTAGCTTGGCTTCAAAAGCAGCTGTTGTTATCATCACACACGAGGACTTGAAGGGGATGGGGTTATCTCACCAGGTGGGGCGGTTTAGCTACATGGTGTAATATCATAAGACTGTTTGTCGGTGTCCTGTGTTGTGTTCGTGAGCTGCTATCGCAGGCCTGGGGCATGTTCTGTGGACGCAGCTGACTGCATGTTCACTGTCCTCCAGTATGGCGTGCATGTGATGTTCTGTGATCGTTGCCCCATGAGGACCATCATGCATGCTGTTTCTTTGTATCTCCTTAAGTGGCAATGCTGCATTATATGCTGGGGATCAGCTTTGTTTCTGCTACATGCTGTGGTTAATATACTCATTCAGTCACATCAGGAAAAACGTTTTTTTTTTTATTAACATACATACATACGTAATCTATCTGTAATTATCAGACTCTTGTTTGCGTTTGTTTGAAAAGGCAAGAAAGCTTTAGGCTATTGTTTTGTTGTGCGAATGATTGCTATTAGTATGTCCACATCAGAAGATAATTTGTTGTCCCGCAGAGATAAATTTTGTATCAGTTTATTAGTTTGACTCCATTGATCTGCTAATTAACCAGGTTTGACTGTGGTTGATGGTTTTGTGTTGGTGATTGGTCTAATTGCAGGCCAATGGCATTTGCATCTGTGAATGTACCAATTTTTGCATTTCTATCGTCCATTGTGTCCTATCAATATTAGGAAGGTTATAGGTAGGTGCACAAGTCTGCAGTCAAAACGTAGATGCTGGTTTAAAACAAAACTCTTAATACATTATGGTCACTGTCGTATTTCTAAGCCACGCATTTGCTTTTCGGCTATCTGGTCACTTCAAACGATCCTTCCTACTCATCTGATCAGTAGTATTCAAACCTGCACGGTCTTTTATTGGCTGGTTGAGCATCAGCTTGTTACCCATCCCTGCTCTATGGAGTCTTAAGGCTAGAGATGAACATCATGTCGGTATTAAAGTCCTCTCCTTCCTACAGGGAGAAGTGGTGTCACATGACCCAGGAGGAGAAAGACGATAGCTCCAAGATTGATGAGAACATCGCATTTGGACAGCTAGGGTGAGTTTGAAGTTTTCTGATACCTATTAAAGGTATGGTCAGCTATTGCAAGCAAGTGTTTTTTGGTAAAATTCACAAAATATCTCCTCGCATTACGATACTTTACTGTTCTCTTTGCGTGCTGAAAAAATGTGTGTGTGTGTGTGTGTGTGTGTGTGTGTGTGCAGGACATTCACGCACAACATGCTGGCTTTTGGTCTCACTAAGAAACTGTGCAAGGATTTCCTGAAGAAGCAAGCTGTCATTGGGAATCTAAATGAAGGTACAGCCTGAACATGACAAATGTTCCTTGTAGCATTTAAAGTAGATATTTAAACCCTTGACGCCTGATTATATTTCTAATTATATAATAACATTTATTTTGTGTTACATTTTTATATAGCACATAGAATATAAAATGTAGGTATGATGCATATTTGCACAGCGGGGTCCAGTGGCATCTCGGCCGACCCATGGTGTACCAGGGTTGGCTGACGTTCCACCGAGGACTACATTTCCTGACCAAATTTCAGCTATTCTGTAAATGTACATACACTTATTTTTGTAGTAGCAGCTGATATTATAATAGGAAGCAACTCTCCTAAAGAAATACACGTGAGTGCTAAAAAAAAGCATTATTTATATGCAGCCATTATGACCGAATGTAGCCATTCTGGAAGTATGAAGCTAAGTCGCGACCAATAAGCTGGTACATATGTTTTTATCTCAGCACAGCTTAACTCCTATTGCACAATATTTGCAGCCTCAATGTGCACATGAGATATACAAAAAAAAAGCTCCCTAGAACCGAATGTAGTTCCCAGTCCGACCGGTCCTAGGAGAAACCAGTGCATGCAAAAGGTTCCTACAAGTGCACTGAACATGCACAAACCAGTATTGGGGCAATACATATCTCGGCTGCAGTCTGACTGGAAGCAGTGTGATGCAAATACGCCTCAACGGCGTCAATACCTTAACGGAAACAAAATGAGAATGAGACACGTTATATGTCAAAATGAAACAAATGTTGGTTGATTTCTTTGCTATATACAGTATATTACCCATGTTTACGCATGTCAGAATAATTTGTGGTTCTGTAACGATGATGATATGTGAATAACTAATAAATATAACTTGCATAGGGTTTTTATTATATTTATATTATATGTATGTGTTTCCCTGCAGAACAATACCAGTTGCTGAGTGAACACATTGAGAAAATGGCAACCGAATGACTCCCATCAACATGGACCCACGCTGTTGAACAGTGTATCCAATCTTCACAGGTGTCTGTATACTGGCCTGTATCAGCAATAATACTGACACATAAATAATCTACAGGAGACACATTGAAATCTCCATTGTAATGTGTCTGAATGTGGTGTCAGCTATTCTATAGTCAACTATCCTGTACAGAGTCATATCTGGACAATATGTGATTTAAGTTCAATATGTCTGAAGAATCTATATCATTTTAAAACATTACGTTATGCAGTACCTTAAATGGCTACGTGTTTTTAACCAATCCGGTCAATAAGTATGTCCCTTATTAACCATATGAATTACAAAGCAGTGTTATGGCATGTTGAGTCATGTAAGCTTCTGTGAAGAACACTTATTTTAATCTGACTAATTGGATCTGGGTCAGCGCCGACAGATAGTTCTCGGTGTGGTTACATTATGTTGGAAGGAGCCGATGGGAGGGGCATTTAGGCCAGATGTTGTCAGATATGCACCATAACTACCAGTTATCACTACATGACCTATGTATACACACCAGTAACCACTACATTAACTGAACATAAAGTCTTTCCACTGACTATAACCTTCCAACAAAATAATGTGCTTTATAGTATTATTTTTTTATTTAAAAAATCTATTTTATAGATTTGTTGCGTCTGAAATCCTGTCTGTCTGTCCATCCTAAGTGCCTTTCATGTCTGTCCTGAGGAAGTGACAGCTAACGCTAATGTTAGCTGCATTCACCACACACTGGGGCAATCCGTTCAAAACATGGGCTATCCATAATCTTTGTCATCAGTTATTGGCTTGGTGCCTTTATTAGGATACAGGATTAAGGGTTTCTATTCATATCCAATATAAGGAACGTCTTGTTCATAATATGGAACAGTTGATCTATTCAGTGTTTGTTAAACGTCTGCTCCAGGCAATCTGTCCTTTCCCAAAGCATGTAGGCCAATTGATATTTGAGTAAACTTTTCCCAAATGCAAAATGTTGAACTATGCCTATGCTCTGAGATGGTACCAGTAGTGTATTACTGTATCCTACCAGTGGGTGGCAGCAGTGTTCTTTCACCATTTCCTTGCTGTTTCACAAGTATATCATATTTAAAATAAGATGTTAACATAGACTACTCTGGTAATCGTAGTTTTATATGTATGTAGGTTTGAAAACATTTTAGTGATATATTATTTTTAATATCTTGCCAATCGTTTTGTAAATATTGTAAAACGTGTTGTTTAATAGAGTATATTGTGTGTAATTAGTGATTTTTAATTTGTGTATGCTACTACCTGCTGTAATAGTATGTAAATTATAATGATGGTTGGTGTTTCAAATGAAACTGTTCAGTGTAATTATGTCCATGAAGTGCCCTCATGTTTCTCCAAGTGCAATACCTTTTTTGAATTATTCTAACTTTTTTAGATGCTGTCTTGCCTTTTTTTTCCTCTGTACGATAACTGTATTTTTACGATAGCTGTAAATGTATCCATTTTACCATTTTATTTCTGGTTCTGTCCTATCTTCCTCTTTGACGATGCATTCTGAATTTCTTTCAGAGTTAATTCTATATTAGGATTAGATCCTGAACACACATGTTCTATATTCTGATTGTGTCCTGTATTCAGTTTGTGGTTTTGTATTCAGAATGTGATCTGTTTGCATGTTGCATTGCTTTTTCCGTGGCATTCTGACTTTGTAAAGCTTTTTAAATGTAGTGGCTAAATGTTGCATTGCAAAACACCTATGACTTCCTGCTATTGTTTCTATTGTGACCTTTGACCTTAGCATATCGCATGTGGAGTTTGTTGCCTTGCTGAGCCAATGTAGCTTTGCTATAGGGTCCTTGTGATCGTTTTATTCAGAGAGACACAGGCCTCCTTGAACAGAACGTGTAATTTGTCCTTTGTTGTGATGCAAAATGACTGACACTGTTATATACTGCATGACCAAGACATGATCTCTTGCCAGTTTAGACAAGCTGTGATCTGATGAACAAAGTTGTTGTGTTCTGCATGCTGTGAGGTAAGTGATGCAGAAAACGTGTCTGCATAGAGATCACATACTGCTTAAATTCCAGAGTTTGGTTGTGATTGAGAGCATTTTTTGTTTTATATAATTGTAAAATCTGCATGAATCTGCTGTCATATAGTTGTTAAATCAAGCCTCTATTAATATGTAATAAATGTATTTTTTGATCAGAGCGTGTGCGTGCGACGTCACAATGTGCTAGAGTGTTTTTCTGCTTCAGACTGGCTCCGAGCTGCCAACACTGCCTTTCCCAGCGCTGTATGTAAATAAACATCGTTCCTGCTAGATGAACCCTGATTGGACGCCATGTAATGAAAGACCAGTTGATGATGTCACACTGTGAACACCCATCTCAATCTAATTATTATCAGACTGTTAAGGCCTTACCCCCACAGTACACTCAGAACGTTACAGTAAAAGCTGCATCCATCCACTTGTTCATAGAAACCACAGTGTGTGTCAACTAAAACAATGACTTTATGTTGTGAGAGACTTCAACACAAAAAAACACACAGTCAAGGATGATCCATTACAAGATGTCGTATACAGTATGCGTTGATTTATAATTGCATATGTGCAGGGTCGTTCATAGCACAAACCTTAAAAGTGTTTTCCATCTCAATATAGAAGTGCAACAAACATGTTGGACTTGTTGGAGTCCAGCTGTGCAAAAGCAAGCAAGACGTCATAGCTTGCCTGTGAGTAGGGGAGAAATTGTATTTACCGTACGTGCCCCATTGTGGTCGCAGAATTTCCACAAGATCCCAGAAAATATTTTTATCTTGTGCGTTTTGGCATGTTTGTTTTTGTTTATATGTTGTGTGTGTTTGTCTACACACATGGCATGTTTCGTATTGTCTACCGGTTGGTCACTGAAATAACCTCACATTTTTAGACTGCACTGATGGTCCTGGGATGAGAAGGCCCTGTATCAATTTCCCTGTCCCTTATCTTTGTCTCTCACTCACTCGAATGGTCACATATCCATGCATTACAGTAATGCTAAATAATAAACACAAATAGTATACCCCACTCATGCACAAACACAACCCTCATGAGATTATAGTTGGAGATGAGATGAATCCCTCCTTACAGTTATATACCATGATATACAATATATCTGATATGCTCTGCTTAATAGTTATAGTATAATATCAGTAGAAATTCCCATCCCGAGACAAAGGAAATTAATGATTGGAATTCAGATTCAATTTTTTAAGGTTTGTGTAATTTTGAACACATCAACGCTCATATCTTTCATACTGTGTGTTTGTGCTGTTTGTATACATCTGTGTCAAGCACACATGTTAAGTAGAGTGCATTATGGACGTGTGTATGTGTGTGCGTGTGCGTGCAGAGTCCAGACTGTAAACAGCCATTGGCTACCAACGTATCCCGTGGTCTGGGGGAAATTTGAGGCGCATAATGATGTATAAAACTTTGTGCCAGGAAACCTAACTTGATTAGCAGCTAATGTAGGTTACACAGGACCCATCAATCTCCATCAAGGCCCCGCCCTTTCCCCTGGCGATGAGTGTGTATTTGGACAAGTGTAGCCGGTTTATGTAGAGAGTGGAAAAATATAATAAACATTTGGGTTAAACCCCCTTTTGAACCTGCAAGGTTTAAACTGTGTGATTTACTGCTGAACAGACTTGATTGCACGCTAAACGTGATCAGATAGTTCCACTTTGCTGGGCTGTTACGTTTTTCTCACTTATTGCGCTGTGCAAGTGCACCCCTACAAGACTAGACAGGATGGTGGAGTGCTCTGGGTGTTTGTCTTCCAGACGGAAGGTTGTCGGTTTGAACCCCAGCAAGATACCTAACCCCCTACCCCCCAACTGCTCCTGGTGGTTGGTTGCACCATGCATGAATGTGTGTGTGTGAATAGGTGAGTTAAAAATAACTGTAAGAATCAAGGACAGACAGTTACTTTGTCAATTGTCATCATGAAATACAATACTCTAGTACTGTATAATAATAATTTGTTTCATCTCAAATGTGACACACTATTCTGAACCAGACTTTGGCCAAATAGATTATTCACACAGCAGCTCTACGGGGAAAATGTTGTGTTTTGCTCAAGAGTACCCTGGTAGCAAGAATACATGGTAGAAGTATAAAACTGAATGTATAATTCAGTTTTGCAATGTAGAGTTTCTGCCACTGGTGAATACATTTTGTATGGTACAATACATTTTCCTGATACACTTAAAGTTGGTGGCAATTGTGGTAACAACACGAAGATGAACTTCAGATTCCGTTTAGAATTATACAGGTGCATCTTGCTGCAACATATTAAACTTGAATGAACCGTATAATTATTATCTGTAATAGAGAAAACTAGTCTGGTGTCTCATCAGTGAAGCATTTTACTGTTAAAACTAATTACATTTTTCTCATTTGCCATCATTTTTTTTCTTATCCACTGGGGTTTTCATCTCGTGTTTTATTTACATGTCTGACCAAAGAATCATATACACAGGAAATGCTTACAATCGGAGTTCCTCTTCTCAAATGTGGGCTAGTTTATTTATTTCCACAAACATTCCTGATTTGCAGAGCTTATTTCAGTAAAGAGAGATTCAGCGTGTGTGTCTGAGGTCCAAGTCTATATTTAGGCATAGACACTCTTTGCTGTCAGAGAAATGACTTCATGCAAGTGTCATTCTGTGCCCTCTGACCTTTGTAGAAATGACCATATCATATATGACATTTATCATTTTTGGATGCAACATGCGACTTTAACTCGTGATGCCTCTCATTAGTTAAGTATAATTTTACATAATATTATTATTGGTCTAATCTTTTTCTGAGGTTTCCTTGAACAAATAGATCAGGATGCATGCAGAAGTCTTAAACAGGAACATATTTTATTATATCCAGTACAGTATACTAAATGTGATACACTGTAAAGCAAGATTATGACTAGCTTTTTGTTTCAAGAATTATCCATGTTTCATCTCAGAATGTGTGTGGGGTCTGTCACCACTTGGATAATTAGAAATGAATTAATGATTTTCAGAATAGCTTTAAACTGTACAATACAATGCCACATTTAGACTCATCGTTATTTTTTCCTTTGTTTTTCAGTTCAATCACATTTAGAATCTGTGTACAGTAACATTTATTTTCCCACACACTTAAAACACAAAGCTATTATGATGAACAAGGATAGAGATGTCTCAAGTTCTCCTAAACATTTACATGAACAATGACAACATCCTTAAGGCACTTAAGATCTTTTAGCTTGATGGCAGAAACTGTGGAAGAAATGTATAGGCCTACTACTAAAAAAATAAAGTAAAAGATGGAGGGGGGTTAACAAATGTTTATGCCAGTACAGTTACACATTAAAATGTCAGGAGAAAAATCTAACACTTTCTAACATATAACTTTGGTTATTGACGCATGCATAAAGAGTAATCTTGATAGACTTTTAGGCATATAAGGTATGCCTATGTGACTGTATGTTTTGGCACCATAAATACTGAACAATCATGACAGAACAGCCACTAAAACGTTGTCCGGGACGCCTGTGTCCATACCCAAGCATTTGAGTATAAAGGTATGCTAAAGATGCTTGTCCTTGAATTAGCTTTCGCCATCAGATTTATTGAAAATGTAAAACCTTCTCCGGACACGTGAGTGACAGGTAAGGACATACTGGAAGTCCCATTTGATACAGCTGATGTACGCGTCTACCCAAGACGATGGAAGGAGCCAACGCGGAATTGTGGTTATCTGCACCCATATCCGCCCCAATAGTGCTACTGCCTGTATCATTTCCATTTTTGGACAAAATGCTGTCAATACTGAAGCCCTTTGATTTAGGCCTATCTGGGGCTCTGTTAGCGGGATTACTCGCAACATACGCTTTGGGTCTGTCATGGTCAAATGTCTTCACGTTCGTGTTTCCCGTGGTGCTGAAAGGGCCGTTCTCTCTTCCACTACTATATGCTGATTTACCTTCCAGACGGCCGCGGCATGCATCTGACATTTGCGCCTTCTCTATCCACGCGGTTTGTTCCCGCGTTGACGCCCAACGTTGGGCGGTTGGATGAACACCAAACGTTATCCCAGTAGTCTCTCCGCAAGACGGTATTCTAGGTTTCTGTACTGACAGGTCAGCGTGGTTTAACTCAACCAGAACAGATTTTGAGTTGTGCGTCTGCGTCTCCGCGTCGGCGCCTATAATCTCCGCGGCCGACGAATCGTCCGCCCCCCGCTGAGAGCCGCTCTCTGAATGACTGTACTGCTCCGAGTACCTACTGCGCTTGTGTCCCGGTCCGGACTCCGCAGAATCGTGCTGTGTTTTCATCCTCCTTTTCCTCCGCCTGTAGTTTCCGTTCTCAAACATGTCCAGACACTTGGTGTCCAGCGTCCAGTAACTGCCCTTCCCGGGTCGCCCTTTCTCTCGCGGTACCTTGATAAAGCAATCGTTCAGGGACAGGTTGTGGCGGATGGAGTTCTGCCACCCTTGCTTGTTGTCGTGGTAGAACGGGAAGCGGTCCATGATGAACTTGTAAATGCAGCTGAGCGTTGCGCGCTTATCCGGCGCGCTCTTGATGGCCATGGCAATCAGCGCGATGTAGCTATAGGGGGGCTTCTGTGGAGGCTCCTGGCTGGAAGGGAGCAGGCTCAGTGCGGGCAAGAGGCCTCCCCTGTCCCCGTACAGGTAGATGAAGGAGGGATTGGGCAGGTGCAGCGGTGGAGGCGGCCGACCGAGCGGCGAAAGGCGGCTGTGGTACAGATTCATCCCCAGAGACTCCGGCGTGTCCGGAGAGCAAGTTCCACTTGCGGCTCGTACTCTGACTGACTCCTGCCTCGTGAGTCCGAGAAAATTTTAAATAATTGCTGTAGGTTTGCCGTGTTGTGTTGACTTTGCACTGGGAAATAAATCGTCCATCATAAACAGTCGTTGTGTCCCGGCCCACCCACATTAATTAAAAGTTCATTGCAAAGAACCCCGTGTGTTCCCTTCACTCGGCAGCCAATAAGGTGCCGGGTTATTCCCTCATCTGTTTATAGAATTAGTGTGTTGATAAGTCTGCCCACCCAAGTTGAATCAAGCTGTGTTTATTTGGAAAAATTTCCGGGCACCCAATACATAAACGCACTGATGTGCTGTTTGAAATATCACGTCCCGCCTGACGCGGAGAGTTGCTCACACAGAGAGAACAAGCAAACATTGAGGAATCTTTCTGGGACTTGCTTTGGTTTAGCTCAAATCAAAACAAAGTGTATACAACGAAAATAATTTAAACTATTTCTTGCAGCTTGTGTCAGTTCGCTCTTGTTACCTTCAACCATCCAATACAGATGAAGATAAGCATCAAAAACTCACAGGTTCAGTTCGCACAAGCAATTGGCTTTTCACACAATAGCCTATTTATTATACCAGGCTATAGGTCCCTTCCCCTCCACCAATGCGCAGACGGACACATATCTGTTTTAATTATTTTCCCCAACATCTGAAGATCCAGCTGTTGGAGCTGTTGCCTTAAAAGGACAAGTTGGCGGGATGTGAAAGTATATTATTTGTGAAAGCGTGCATGATGCTTTATACTATGTATTTTCCTGTTTATGAAGCGAAGAAGGATTATAACAACTTTACAAGTGGCCCAGCTGGTCCCTGCTTACATTAGCAGTTTGGCGGTTTCAGTGAATAAACCCAGTTTTTCTTCTTTCAACAGAAAGCCATCCATTAGGCAACAGGCTGAAGCCAAACTAACAGTATGCTGAAGACCATGTATACGCTCGATTCAGTAGGCATAAGCCTAAATTGTGATGGTGATAGTTGTAATTCATTATATATAGAGAGGCTAGTCTTCCATGGCAATTAAAACACACCAGTACTGAAATATAATCATTTATTTCACAATTTTTCTTAAATTAAATGTTAGGCTATTAAAGCAATTGTGGTCATATCCAAAGACCAGCAGTAAGTTATATTTACTATTAGTCAACACAAGTTGTGCGTATGTACTGTTTCTTGATCTCAAATGTTATAATGTTGCTGCCTTTGTCTCATATTAAAATTAATCGGACAATTTAGTAAAAACGTGTATTTAGCACCACCTTGTGGAAAAAACTATTCTGATGAGAAAACAATTACGGTAACAGGTCAACTTTATTTTGATTAAAACATTTGGATTTACTATTCCTTTAGTAAACTAAAATGTATATAAAAAATCAGATATTCATGCTAGGTTTCCATGTGCCCATACTCCCATGTAAAAAGTTATAACAGTAACAGTTATAGAAACAACAGAATAGGACAAGTATAAAATCAGAACAGGTGAGATGAGATGAATATAAACACAACATACCAGTATGAATTCTATTAGTCTACATTTTACATTGAGGTGAGAAATGTTTTGGACAGATATTCTATTATTCTATGGTTTAAACCAACACACCACAAACATATCAGCAAACCATTAATAGACTGTGTGAAAAAGCTCCAGTAAGGCCTCTATGCACACTGCTCAACAAACTAGTCCGTTTGCACAGTTTGTCTGCTTAGGGGTGACCAGATACTTCACGGCCCAGTGGAGAAGGTCGTCCGTGACCTCAAACTTGCTCAGGTCCTGCAGATTCTGACCGTACACCTTGTACGTGTACGAGAAGCGGCTGCCATCGCTGTGCACCGCTGGGCCCTTCCTCAGCACAACCGTGCCCGCGGGCCTGTCCGGTGGCAGACCGGTGCGTCCCGCCTCTGCCCCGGACACCGCCTGTGTTTCAAAGAGCCAAGATGGTGGACTCAAGGCCACCTGCCCTTCATCTGCCTCCTCCTCCTCCTCAACAGCAGCATCCGGGAAGGGCCAGCTTCTTTTCCTCTTCGCCTTCCCACATCTTCTCCGGATGTCCTCGTCCGAGACGTTCGCTTCCGGTCCCCTCTCGGCTGCTGCCGGTGAGGCGTCCCGCGGCGGTTCCTCGGGAACAGGAGTCTGCAGTGGCGGCTGGCTCGGGTGGGTCCCGCTTGCCACAATGGGCGACAGGGGACTGAGCCCCTCGGCAGCGCATTGTGGCTCACCACCAGACGTCGTGGACCAGGAAGTGGGAACTGGGCCGGTGCCGGTGGCTGGTGGTTTCTGGAACGCCGGGAGGAAGCTCTGCTGCGACGGGTCGGAGGAGACCTGCGTGCTGATGGCAACGCACTCTGCCGGGAGGAGCCCAACTTCTGGGAGGAGCTCAACCTCAGCCTCCGCCTGGAGGAGCCCGACCGCCGGGAGCAGCCCAACCTTTGCCTGGAGAAGCCCAACATCCAGGACGAGCTCAACCTCTGCCTGGAACCCAACCTCAGCCTCCGCCGGAAGCTCAGCTTCTGCCTGGAGCCCAATCTCAGCCTGGAGCAGCGGCGGCTGCGGCAGGATGGGCTCCAGAGTCACCGACGTGTCTGAAGATGAGGAGGTGCAGAGCACGTCGCACGGCGGGGGGAAAATGTCCCACGGGTTGGAGAGGCGGCGGGGAGCGACCTCTTCCCCCGAGAGCAGCACGCTGTCACGCTGAGAGCACGCCTGCTCCTCGGGTCTCGTCTCGGGGCTCCTCGCCATCTGCCCCTCCTTTTCCTCCACGGCAACAACAACCGCCGCCACGTGAGGACAGGGCTCCGTGCGCTGGGCCGCAGGCAGCGAGATCGTTCCTCTGTCATCCACAAAGGAAACCAGTCCGCTAAGCGTCTCGCTTCCTTCGGGTATTGGGGGCGCCGGCGGCACCTGTCGCTCCGGTTGCTCCTGAACTCCTTCATCGGGAATGAGAAGATGAGACGCGGGAATGCTGAAAGGTGTTTCTCCCTTATATCGGACTCTGTCCACATCCCAGCCTGTGGACATGTACATATTGTTGGAGGTAGGAGTGGAGGAGGAGGTTGAGGGCCGGGGGGTTACGGTGCTCCTCAACGCCACCAACCTTTTCTCCACGTCCTCCATCAAATCCTCCAGACAGTTGTTCTGCCACTCCCCCAGCAATGTGGACAGATCAAATGCACACTGGCTGGCCGGGTGGCTGACTGAATCCTGATTCTTCAAGGCCCTCCATGTTTTATAGATCTTTAGGCTAACAGAGGAAAGACTCGTGCAGCAGGGAGTCCTATCTTTAACTGGCCCCGCTGCCGTTGTGGCAAGCTTACCGACTGACACGAAGAACCTACATCTAGTCTTCTCGGCGTCCATGTGGAAGTGCACGCTGTACGCTTGCAGGAGCACCGTGGTGTTCAGGAGGCTGGTGAAGCACTCACGGTCCTCCTGCTCCTGGAGATGCTCCCACGCTGCCTCCGTCAGGGCAGCAGGGATGTGAACCACGCCGTCGGAGAGAAACAGCAACCCAGTGGGACCTTCTCTGCCCTGCGCCTGAGAATGGGACATCTGACCCACCCCGATGACATGAGCTTTAAGATGTCCACTTGCCTCTTGGTCTGTTCCATGATTGATAATTGTCTTTTCTATCCACGGTTCCAATTTGGTCCTGGCTCTACGCATATCCATTTGTCGCTGCCCGGTTACAGTAATCGCGTTGTGTTAAATAGTAATCGGTAACTGCTTTTCCCATATCGGTATCGGATTTTAATTCGTGGATTTCGGATTATACATGGACAGTACCGTACATGGATCGTCATTGCGTGACAATATACATTAATATCACAAACATTAAAACCACCCTACTGCTAAATTTCCGTTAATATGTTTAAACTATTATATACGTCAAATCATTATTCTGATCAGATTGGATTACAGTATGATATCTTACATATTTAAAAAGAAAACACGACATCAAAACAATAACGTTTCCTCGGTGTTGATCTTAAACGGTACAGGAAGCCACGTGACTAGCGAATGTAGCCGAGGACAGCCGAGCCAACCCGTGCCAACGCTCTTGACGCTCCCAGTAGAAACTAGCATGAAAACAATAACGTTTCATTAGTTTTCAAGCCACCCTTTTTGTTGTCCTCGAATATTTCATTTATTCTATCATAACTATATATTTTTTTTTTCAATTGACCAGTAAGTCTCAATAACTTTGCTACGCCGTTATCACAATGTAACATGTATATTATATATTACGGGTATGTCTGTGGGGCTGGGGCGTACCCCAGCGGTGTCTTCAAACCTTTTTTTCAAATTAATCTCCTTGAAGTGACTCATTTAAGTATAAATAATGCTGATGGGACCAGCCTTGTTCTAATTCAGACGGTAAGATCGCACACAATAAAAGACTAGCCTGCAACTGTCATAGCGAAAATTTGCATTTTAAGTTCTTAAAAACAATTCATGAAATGTACTGCTGCTAGCTCTAGCTAACCTAGACGCTGAAGTACTGCCCGCCACCCAGTTCTGTCTTGGGTGGACTTTAGCCAACAAGCTAACTAGCCTAGTCGCATCTGGAACTAGCCCCTATCTGTAACCTACTGTATACGTGTTATTTATGGTAATCGTTATTAAGATAAACTGCACGATGGCCTAATAATAGACCCAGGAAAAATATATTTCCAATGAGAAATAATTGCATAATGTGACCAAGAGTTAATAACACAATATGTAAGGGGATAGGGCGAGTGTGTGCACCACAATTGTAGCACAGTAGTTATTGTACAGTATGCGGTTACCTTTTAAACTGCACAGGAGTTGTCAGTCTGTCAGTAGAGTTGCTCAATTATTGTTTTTTTCTGACAAGCACAGACATGCCAAACACAGGGCTGAGTAGTCCTGGCTTCAAGGTTTCTGATCCACAACATTCCCAGAAGTTGCTGGGTGTTCTGCGGACCTTCTGGCAAGAGCAGAGCTTCCATGACGCGCTGTTGGTGGTGGACGGAGAGGAGCTCCCAGTTCAGAAAAATATCCTTGCAGCTGCAAGCCCCTTCATTAGGTAAATACCAAATCACTATATTCCCCCAGGGCCAGGGTGTCATTCCTGGAATATCACAGGGTGGTTTCAGAGCTTAGTGGGAAGGTGATGGAATTTACACACATTTTCAGTCATGGTAGACATTACATTAGAATTTCCCTAAAAAAAACATATTGTCAAATTACATGTAAATTTTGTCCATCGTTGTGTATGTAATCTCCTTTACACTTATTTTACAGCGATAATGTCAAATCCTGCATTGTGGTAACTGTTGGTAGTTATGCTGCAGTCCATTACAGGCCAGTAGGTTTTTACCAAAACTGATGTTTATAGCAGGTCTCTAAACTTCACCAATCATTTACTGAGGACAAAAATATATAAACTAGGATATGTGTCCTCAGCACCGTTTGTCAAGAGAAACACTAACACTAAGAAGCTGATTTAACAGATTATCACACTAAGAGAGATCGAAGGAGTAGTCTATAGACTAGTTTACCGCATGCATGTTTCACAACACAAACGCTTTATAAAGAGGAATATTGAAGCTGTTTTTGCTTATTGCCAACTGTTCTCACACGCTGCCACATTGCTGTGATTTCATGTGTGTTTATGTCAACAAACTCGGGAATCTTGTCTGACTTTCCGACTTGGAATTCCAACTTGAAAGAGCGTTTAATTGCATTTTTCCGTGTCGGGAGTATAATTCATTGCACCATTATTCTGCTGCTATTTTCTTGTTACAGGACCAAACTGACCTACAACCCCCCAAAGGAAGATGGATCAACATACAGAATTGAGCTGCAGGGAGTTTCCATGCCCATCATGAAACAGATCCTGAGCTATATTTTCAGTGGTGAAGTGAGTGCAGAGTACTGAATGTTTTGACTGGAAGATTGTTTTCATGTTAATTTGCAGAATTTAGCTGAAGCTTTTATCCAACGCGACATACAATCAGTGCATTGAACAGGTCATATATCAGCAATTGTAAGCTTGAATCGATTGTGTGACATCTACATTTCCCCCATGGACACAAATAAGTTGCAAAATAACGTTATACGTATATTGTAGAATATTTACTTTTAATAGAATTGCTCTTCTATGGAACACAATGGTAGGAATTGGGGTAAAAAAATCTATAGCCTGGTGTAACCAGACCATATTCACTTTGTGAATAGGTCTGGCCACGCCCCATTGGGAAGTGTTCGCAATCGTTTCGTCCTACTGGGCGCAGACCTCTGGTTCATTTTGAAACTATTGGACAGCACTGAACCAATCGGCATTGCTACAATTGTTTCGATCGCCTCATCTAGTTCTACCACAATTTTGAAACACGCTTGACTTCAGAGTCATCTCACCAACCCACGCTGATTGGGCTGCCAGCAGGGTGGCTTTGTGAACGCTAATGTGAACAGGGTTTCCAGACTGTAATCTAAGGGAAATAAATTAAGATGAGAGCAGTAGTTGGGCGGAGCCAGGCTAAAAAATCTAGTTGAATCAGGAAGAATGTAGCGTAAGTACAGTCATATACAATGCATTGTGCCTCGACGTCCATGTATCGAGCTGTACCGCAAGACATTCATGCAACTACAGCAGAAATATGAAAAATAAGAAAAATATATATGTTTTGCATTAAGTCAAGTAATTGACAGCTTTCATAAACATGCCTGGTTCAGTTTCTACATGAGACCAGAGGGGACACTCACATGTACCTTTATCATTGCATGTACTTATATCATTTGTGCATGCGTGTACGCATGTACATTTATGTACTTTTACGCACAGACATAAAATCCTTACATGCAAGTCTGGCCGCTCACCAGCCATCTTGGTAACATCTCTGGGCTGTTATTAAGGGGCCTGTATCTAAATGAATTGGGAGAGAGCCATAAGTGCACATAAACATTCTATTGACTCTATGTGGTCTGTCTCTATATAATGTCTCTGGTACTTCTTCCATAGAGTTCTATTGAGGACTCTCTAAGTGGTCTGTCTCCTCTATATAATGTCTCTGGTACTTCTTCCATAGAGTTCTATTGAGGACTCTCTAAGTGGTCTGTCTC
>JAODLL010000021.1:3732181-3752857 GCA_026546735.1 Forbesichthys agassizii | reverse complement strand
CCCCCCCCCCCCCCCCCCCCCCCCCCCCCCCCCCCCCCCCCCCCCCCCCCCCCCCCCCCCCCCCCCCCCCCGCAGAAGTAACCTATCACTGAAGTGACTAAAGGGGAATAATGGTGATTTTGCGCCGGGCTCGGCCGCCAGCTTCCGCCCCTAACAGCAATGAATCTTGATTCGCTCTCGCTGGCTTTGTCTCAAATCAGCTATTTGGTGGACAATTTAACAAAGAAAAATTACAGAGCCAGCCAGCAGGAAATACAGCATGTGAGTACCAAAAACACCACGTGGGGTTTGGGGAAAATAAAATGGGTTGCTCATGAAAGTTTCTCCCTTCAGATTGTGAATCGTCACGGTCCTGAGGCAGACAGGCATCTACTACGCTGTCTCTTCTCTCATGTGGATTTTAGTGGCGATGGTAAAAGCAGTGGCAAGGACTTCCATCAGGTAACTTGACTGGAACATGATGTGCAAAATGACGCTTTCTGTAAGTTTAGATTTTCTTTTAAACAGAAAAGGCGAAATTTACCAAGTAGTATATAGAATTTATTAAAGCTAAAAAACAGTTTAACGCCATAAAATAAAGTTTTCCTGAAGGCCAAATAATTGTATTTTTTTATATATACTGCATCAGTGGAGGCAATAAAAACACTCAACTATAATTAAGAAGTATAACAGAAGTAATCTTCGATTCATAGCTTCAGTAAGCACACATGTAAACATAGCCATGCGCTCAAAATGGCCACTTTGATTGACATGTCAATTGATCCAGTCAGAGCTGTCAAATAGCATATACCTCCTATATTAGCCAATAAGAGTAGGTTGAATTAATAGCCTCTTCTTACAAACAGAGCCAATTGCAATAAATTGTGTTGATGACACAGTGTAGGGCAGGCAATTACATTTCAACATGTGGGTTTATATGGAGACAGTAGGGATTAATGGGAAAACATGCATGCATAATGTGAAAAAACGAATACTCAAATCCCAATATTGAAGACGAATATTTGGGGCCAGCCCTAGTTTCTGGCTGCACACTAGCTGCGTCTACATGGACACTATTATTACCGACTGGACTCGCATGAACACCTCAATGTGAAGAGGAATACCCAACCCAACTTGAAATTTCATTCCGAAGCAGAGGGGTTGCATAACCCATTCCATAGCCCGGTTTGGGGGGGTAATTCTTCCATGTAAATGGTGAACTCCGATTACTTCCTGGTTGCTTTCTTCTGTGCTTGCCTGGCTACTGTTCCCAAATTAATTGGCGACAATGCCGTAGTAGGTTGATCTGCTCAGCCACTGTACGAAGTCTGGACAAAATTGTTTGGGACGTGCGCAAATAAGTGAATCGGCGCTTGTACGGTGATTTCGTCTGGAGCCGTACATCTCTCCACCAGTCACACAAATGGCCTCACTCTCCCCAACGTGCCTCTCTGCAATGAGGCTTTAGCCTTTATGTTAGCGGGACACGTTACATTACCAAATCTAATATGTGCAAGTTTATCCTTCCGATTTATTGCGACGGTGCATGTGAACACGAGACCCGATTAGATGACGTATATGGAAAGACAGGTGTCCATGTAACCCCAGCTAGTGTGCATCACTGATTCTACTGCGTATACCAATCATTGCGATGCCAACGGAACATGTTGCGGAATGTCATCAGAGACGTTATGTAGAGGAGCCATTCCACTTTGAGAATGTTGAATGGAGCTCTATGGGAGAATTCTGAAACACAGAACAGTTGGAAGAACATGTCTTGCCTCTCCCCAAGAAGAGAAAATCGCCTGCTTTATTATTGCAGAACAGATGACCATTTAAGCCAATTTGGTGTCACAAAATCTTTTGCTTGCATAGTGAAATTTGAAACTGGTGAAAAAATGCTTTTTAAGCCTTATTTTGGGGCCAAACGTTTTAAGATTTTTATTTATTTATTTTTGGTAATCAAATTTGACTCGCGATCGTATATGTGCAATTCTTATATCCCAATGATCACTGAAACAGCGGTTATGGCTTAACTCAATTGCTAATGCAATTGAGTTAAGGCTGGGCGATATCGACCAAAAATGATATCCCGATACATTTAGGTTGAATACTGATGCACAATATTTGTGTAGTGGGCTAAATCCTCCTAGCCTCGCGAGAGCATCCTGATAACGAATCAGTCTGGAAAGCCTCGGAATCATTTTGAATGTGTCGGAGTAGCAACTGAACTTTCTAATCAGCGTTGTTTATAGCTATACAGCCGTGGTTTAGGTGTGCCGACCATGGTGCCGACAGCAAAAACGACCAGATGATTCATCCAATCAACAAACGGTCAAGTCTTTTTTTTTTTTTTTTAAACCTAGAGTACAGCCATTCAGTTTCAATGTATTCCCCAGATGGACTTGTGACAACAATTCCTCTCCTTCAGGCATAAAGGAAAAAACAGGAAACCTGATGGAAATGTAATATTTTTAGAGACATTAATTAACATGTGAGCTTTCTCTGGTGGTCACTTGCTCCTGACTCCACTGCTCAGGCCAAGTGCAGGCATGAAGGGAGAGACTAACAAATCGAAAAAATACTGAATAAATGCATAATATACCTATATAGATATAATCAATATTGTCTAATCTTATATCTCTTGTAAAAATTCCGATACACCAGTATATCGCCCAGCCCTAAATTGAGTTCTTTCTAATTAAAAGTTCAGAAGTTAAAAGATCGTTGGTGAGTGGTGAGACTTGCCAATAAGGACTTTGATGTCATGCTTGTGTTAATGTTCTGCTTAATGGTATGACCTAATTTCTTATTTGCCTGCCTCTGTTTTTGTGCCATGCCCTCCTGTTGACATCCTCCTTCAACTTGCTCAAGACACAGTTTCTGATTCAGGAGTGTGTGTCGCTGATCTCTAAGCCAAACTTTATCTCTACTCTGTGCTACGCCATCGACACCCCCCTTCACTACCAGAAGGTAAGGACCAAGGTCCTGGGATGAGGTTCCATTTCTAACCTGAGAATAAAACTTAACTTTCATGATTTATTTATTTATTTTTTGTTAAGGTTACTACAAATTGTGGTACAGTTATCAATGTAAAATACACTCTTTGCTTTAAGTTCTATTTCTAAATAAAGTTAAACTTTTATTTAGCAAGTATTCTTTTAAAATCCAAATGTACCAATACAGGGTTTACTCAAGTATTTTGTCTAATATACAACCTAAGGCCTTTTAATGTGTTTGGGTTGTGATATTTGTTTCACACTGTAACAGAACTACTAATTCAAACTGCAGCCAGCCAATTTATCAGCATACACTGTAAAGGGGTGAGCACCCAATCGCATGCCATGTAGGCAGGAACACTGCGATCGCTATCATTTACAGTCTGTGAGAACAGACTGTTAAACACAAGGGCTTAAAGGCATGGTCAGTCATTCTTGCTAACTTTGAGCTCAGATCAAAATCGCTCTGCGGTCATCTCCCGGGCGGTGCATCACACGTCGAAATGCATTGTGCTATGGCTTTTTGATACGTGCGGTATTCGCCGCTTTGTTTATGTTCTAATTTACAAAGCCATGGCTGTGTAGAAGTATCAGATTTGTTTTTTGTGTATTAGCTGACATTTAACTTTTTAAAGCTGACTTTACCTTTTCTTCTTAAATAAACAATTATATAATACAGGGGCGACAGATTGTTGGATATTAACGAGGGGCAGGTGAAACTCATTAAACACAGGTGAAACTAATGAGACCATATTAAACAACACGGACTAGGACAAGACTAACAGACTGAACAGGAGACAAACAGAATGTTACAAACGCCTAGCTAGTGGCATGTTTGTGGGGAAAACTCATCCATGGGCTAATGTGACCTCATCAAAATAGCATCTACTTCTATAAGTAAAAATGGCAAACTTTGTTTAATTTAATAATGGGTATCTAATATGCAATTTCAATGATCTGGCTCGAACGCCTCATTTAATGCTTGGTTGAATCCTGTTTAATTTATTGGAAGCTTGCTGCACCATCTGCAAGTATACTGTCAAATCAGGACCTTTTGATTATAAAGGCAGTAAATTAAGTACACGAGTCAGAAAAACATAAAGCTGCTATATGCCACCAGCACATGCAGGCACTCACCCAATATTGTTCTGTATTAATGTAATTTGCAAGTCATCTAGGTGGTATTCTGGGATCTGATTTTCCTTTCTGTATGGAGGTGAAATGGCTATTAAATAACATTCATAGTGTTTTTTTATTTTTATTAAAAAAGGTCTTAAATTTAATTAGTTGAAACCCTAAAATAAAAACATGCATTGGCTGATTTCTATTTTTAATAAAAAATGTATTATATAAAAAGCTAACTTGTTTGCTTTGTAATGTTGCAGTTTCATGTGTGTAATTGTATATGCCCATTTCCGTATGTAGTTGACACATTCATAATGCCTGGAAATAGTTGTCAAAGTCAAAATGCGATTAATTAAACAAATGCATTTTTCTTGATGAAAATGTGAATTTTTTTTGTTTTGCAGAGTTTGAAGCCATCAGCACACTTATTTACTCTGCTGAGTAAAGTTCTAAAGCTAAGCAAGGTCCAAGAGGTATGTTCACCTGTCGGCGTTCAAGTAGTTTAAATGCGTAACATTTTCAACCAGTTTGTTTCAACTTGACATTTGTTCCAGTCAATGCAGTGTAATGGTGAGAAGCAGCGGTGGCCATTTTAGGTAAAACAGCTTGAGTTGGGTAAAACTACTACACAAATTAGGGTTGGTTTTGTTTTGGTCTGATATGATGGTGCTCCAGTGTGACATTTTAGTGGCAGAGGATCATATATACATCCTCTTAAAATTGTCACAATCTCTCTTCCTAGGAGTAGGCTTGTGCAGGCGCTGTTTTCATTTTATCTTTTAACAAATGCTTCGGTCACTGAAACATGCAGACATGTTGGCATTATGGGTCAGCTGAAGTCAGAGAGTAATGTACACATTGGTATAAATGATCATGTGTATTTGGGCTCTGGGTTCCCACTGCTCATGGAAGACTATTCCAGGAATGGAATGTCAGGAGATTCTATATTTTTGGGGTCAAATCATGGAAAGTCAGGACATTAGCATAATGTTTAAATTTGTGTTGTAATCGATCCATGGGGCTAATCCCATTGAATACATTTACACGTGTAGGTCTACTGTCAAGGATCAGCCATGTCTAAACTACCCAGGCCACACTATTAGCAGCAGGTTTCTATAATGCATCTAAGTAAAATAGAGAGACTGTCATTTACTTTGCAAATTAACTTAACACTGGAATCTTATCGGTACTCTTTATCGGCCGATACCCAACGTGCCGGTATCTGTATCGGGACTGAAAGAACTGGATGGTTCCATCCCTAGTGAAAATCAGGGAAAAGTAATTTACTTTGACTTGTGGTGGTAACCCTGTAGTTGATTAAAGACTTTACATAACACTTACAACTTGACTAAAGGATAAATAACAATTTTGAACATTAAAACAATATTGTTCAATGTTATTTCTTCAGGTGGTTATTGGCCTTGCTTTGCTGAACTCCTGCAACTCAGACCTTCGGGGTTTTGGTAAGTGTGCTTGTACTAATTGAAATTTACTTTGACAAATTTTAAGCACGAGAACTTTTTTACAAAAATATATCTGAAACTATCCTTTAAAAAAAAATTTTTGGTTTTGCATAGTTGTTAATGATAAGTGTCTTTCATTGTGTTTCTCAGCTGCACAGTTCATCAAGCAGAAGCTCCCAGACCTCCTGCGGTCATACGTGGACGCTGACCTTGGCGGGAGCCAGGAAGGTGGCTTCCAGGATATTGCCATCGAGGTCCTGCACCTGCTCCTCTCACACCTTCTGTTTGGCCAGAAGGGAGCCAGCGGAGTAGGGCAAGAGCAGATTGACGCTTTTCTCAAGACACTCTGCAGAGGTACCACATTCACGCTCAAAATGGCAGTACCTATATGTAGTGCATAGAATTATCAATGGGTAACATGTATAGAATTGTGAGTAGGTAACAGTGCATTAAAGATGATATATTTGTACAGCTGATATCAATGTGCTGAATTTGTATTCGCTCATTTAGCTGTTTTTGTGTCTCAGATTTCCCCCAGGAACGCTGCCCTGTGGTGCTTGCACCACTACTGTACCCTGAAAAACGGGACATTCTCATGGACAGAATCCTGCCAGACTCTGGAGAGTTAGCAAAGACCATGATGGAAAGTTCTCTTGCAGACTTTATGCAAGAAGTTGGCTATGGCTTCTGTGCTAAGTGAGTGTTGTGTGTTTTAAAAAAAAATTTTTTTTTAACACTTTAACCTAGAAGTAGTATCATTACCAACTCGTATAATGGCAGTTTTGTCTGAGTGTGTGGTTTATATGTATTTTTTTAAGAAAACTGTTAGAAATCTAAGAGACATTCACTTTTGTTTCAAATTAGGGCTGCTCAATTATAGAAGAGAGGGGGATATATTAATAATCGCGTTTATTTTGGTCAATATTGAAATCCCGATTCAACAAAATTACTCATTGACTTTGGAAAGATGTTTAATTTACAGCGAAAACACCTTAAACTGTGAAATATTTTTACATTTAACTTTTGTTCTTAGAGGAGTGAAAGTGCCCATTCAGAACACAAAACAGAATAACTCAATGTGCAAAATAAAAACAATTTCTCTATTGTTTTCTGTGATTGATAGAAGCTGACACTGAAATCGCAATTAAAAAATTAATAATTGCACAGTCCTATTTCCAATTAAAACTATGTAACACAGGTTTCAACCATAGGAGTAATTCCAAACACTAAACGCGTAACATTGGATACCTGAAAATACCTTGTACCGTAATTTTACGACAATTAACCGCACTGTCTATTAACTGCAGGTCAATATTTGATGTAATTTTTAGAAATAAACTTGTCTGCACCCGTGTATTAACCACAATTTATTCAATGTTACGTCATCGGGTTGGAGGCATTTATGTATAAAAAAATGTCAATATATTCGTATGCGCTAGCTAGGCTGTAAATTATGGTAGGTTTCTATTTTCTACTGTGTTAACAAACCAAGTCGCCATCAAACAGCATGGCAAAACTGCTTGCATGTTGCAGCAGATGCGCCATGTGAACATGCTCAAGTTATGTGTATTTTGTGCAGCTTTCTTAAAGTCTGTACTACTGCCAGAGGGATTTACCTGGATTTCATTTTCTGTTTATTTCTGTTAATTTATTTCCAAGTTCAGTTTGGGTTTCTAGCGGTGGCCAGGTGGTAGGCATATCCTAACACCAAAAAAGGGTGCCACTTTCTATCCGGCAATCACAAACATGATTTGTTTGATATAGGCTGTCTAGCTAAAAAATATATTTTTTAACCTTTTGTGCCCTAGATTATAATCGATTCATTTTTACCAGCAAAACATTTGGGAATATAACCATAAACGTATTGCATACCATGATCGCTTTTGATCAGCAAGTCACTTTTGGGCACGAAACCGGCCATCTCCAAGATATAATATATTTTGAGGTGGCGGTGTGGCGGTTTGTCCATAAAACATTTTTAAATCACGTTTCACAAGCTTTTACTGTAGCCTACCATATCAGGTGGAAAATGCGCGAAATAGACTGACATGTTTATTGGACATAGCTTAACGTTGGTATTCTATTTGTAAATTATGTAAGAAAATGCACAAATTGCATGCATTTCATATTCACCACATGTCTTAATTCATAAATAAAGTGAGCTAGGTTTATTTAGAGTGTTAATAAATCTTCCTTGGTTAATATACATGGTTTAACTGTTCTATTCTCATAGTTACCTCAAAACCAGACGCATCGCTTCTGTGAATGCAGTATATTTGCCTTTTACATGAGACGGGCAGGGCGGAGAGCGGGATGCCAATTTCCAAGTGAAAAGCCCTCTACCATGTCAAATTGTCACACTACCATAACATAAAATTACAGTTTGGGATGTATAATTCATATCGCCAGATTACCTTTAAAAACAGCCCAGTGAGAGAAACAAAATGTAACACTGTGTATAGGCCGCACAAGAGTATTAGCCGCAGAGCTGCCGACCGTGAAATAAATGTACTAACCGCGGTTAACAGCCAGGAAATTATAGTAGCTCTCGCACACATGCTTTAATTAATGGCACATGTTACCTGTTGTGTTTACATTTAATTTTTCTCTTTTTAGTGTTGATGAGTGCAGAAGCATAATCCACCAGTATGGCGCGAGAGAGGTCACAGCCAGCCAAGTGGCCCGGGTTCTGGGTATGATGGCCCGTAGCCACTGTGGTCTGGCCGATGGCATCCCATTGCAGGTGAGCTGCCTGCAGTCTGTCTTTACCTGTTTTTGTAATGAAAGGAATTCCTGAGGCACAAATCAGTTTTGATCAAAGTGTGGTATCGAAGTTGAATAACGAATGCGTTTGCAGTTAGCTGAGCCAGTTCTGTTTTGGGTTTTTTGTTCTCCTACAGTCCATCTCTGCACCAGGAAGTGGTATCTGGAGTGACGGGAAGGACAAAAGCGATGGCTCGCAGGCACACACCTGGAACGTTGATGTTCTCATCGACGTGGTGAAGGAGGTGGTAAGTGCCTGTATTGTCTTTTGTATGTTGAAATACTATAGCCGCTAAGTGTTTATACAAGATCTTATGTTAGCATGCATGCTGTCAGACCCCGTCCTAGCCGGAGGTATCTGAGAACACACTTGGATAACTAATGTTGACTTTCTGCTCTAGAACCCCAATCTGAACTTCAAGGAGGTGACTTATGAGTTGGACCACCCTGGGTTCATGATCCGAGACAGTAAAGGCCTCAAGATAGTGGTGTGTGGCATCCAAAGGGGGCTCGGCATGGAGGTGTTTCCTGTGGACCTCATCTATCGTCCATGGAAAAATGCTGAAGGACAGGTAGCTTGCCCATAGCTCAAGGACGTTTAAGTGACATTGGTTTTGAAATGGTGGTAGCGCTTAATGAAGTGATACAGTTGTAGCAACATCGATTGGTTAAAGGCTACCCAATAGTCTTACAATGAATCTACACTCTGTAGAATACAAAGACTGCAACATATCACCAATCGAGCATGTTCATGAAGTTAATTTTGGGTCTGGACACACCAGGCTACCATTCTGCTGCAGTGACCTTTCTTTTTTGCCTGAGCATGATGTGCAACCATCTCGCCTAATTGCTGCTTGTCTTTCCGTAGCTTTCGTTCATCCAGCACTCCCTGATAAGCCCAGAAGTGTTCTGCTTTGCTGATTATCCCTGCCACACAGTGGCCACCGACATCCTGAAGGCACCGCCAGAGGAGGATAACAAGGAGATCGCAACTTGGTACCGTGTTTATTGGGCCTTATGCTAACTACTGTAACTTTAAAGCGGTGTTTCCGATCAGCATGTTATCTCAATGGGATGACGTTATGGTTACTGGCCTGGTCCCATCCTGTTAATATTTGGCATTGCTCATGACTAATGGTTCATCATTAGCCTGACTCTGCCCCACTAATACACTCAGCGCAATTTCTTTTGCTGAAATTGTCAGTAAACCCTGTTCGCCTTAACGTTGAGCAGCCACCCTGTTAACGGCTCAATCGGGTTGGGATAGCGAGATGACTTTGAAGTCAAACATGTTTCTAAATGGTGGTAGAGCTAGATGAGGTGATCAGAACAGTAACGCCGATTGGTTAAACGCTGTCCAATAGTTTAGTACTAGTTTTACTACAAATTAACCAGAAGTCTACGCCCAGTGAGAGGTAAAGACTGTTATCGCTTCCCAATGGAGCGTGGCCAGACCATATTCACAAAGTGAATATTGGGTCTTGATACAGCAGGCTAGTTTATCATTGGAGGCTGTGTGACAATATGTGGGTGGGGATTAAAGGCAGACACAATTACTTTGTAGGCAGTATGTTGCAAAGTTTACATGTTTATGTTCAAATTCTATGAGATTAGTTAATCTTTATTTTTGTTGTTGTGACCATCTTATACCGTGTCATGTGGCTTCTCCTTATACAGGAAGAGCCTGGACCTAGTGGAGTCGCTGCTGCGTCTGTCTGAAGTGGGCCAGTATGAGCAGGTGAAGCAGCTGTTCGGCTTCCCCATCAAACACTGCCCCGACATGCTGGTGCTGGCCCTGCTGCAGATCTCCACCTCCTGGCACACACTGCGGCACGAACTCATCTCTACTCTCATGCCCATCTTCCTGGGCAACCACCCGAACTCGGCCATCATCCTGCACTACGCCTGGCACGGCCAGGTGGGTGGCATATGCAGCTTTATCATCGATGGATCTAATAAATAAAAATGTTCAATGTTTTAAAAGGCAGAGTTGGTTCATCTGAAATGCTTGGCTAACTTCCAGCTCAAATAAAATCCAGCTAAAATCGAAGCTCTGCCCCCACACACCGAAACGCATTGCAAAACCAAGCGGCATTGTGGTTGAGCAGTGTTCCACGTTTTGGTTGTTTCTCCTATTTACGGAGCCAGAGATGTGTAGAAGTACTAGATTGTTTTTTTTTTTCAGCACACAGAACAACATATTTAGTGAATTTGATAGTGTATTCACTTAAAATAGCTGACTACATTCTTTTTATTTTATTTATTTGTTATAAATAACCAGGGAAGTGATTCCTCCTGATAATCTAAGAAGCGTCCCACGTGATTTGGTTACACCTAAACTGGGTGCCCTCAGATCCTTAAACTAAACAAAGTGTCTATAAATTAGATTCTCTAAATTTAAGGTCTGGTAAGGTTGATTCTGTCAATCAAATGCCTGGTGACGCTGAAACAAGATGGTTGTGCTTTCAGGGTCAGTCTCCATCAATCCGGCAGCTGATCATGCATTCTATGGCTGAGTGGTACATGAGAGGAGAGCATTATGACCAGGCCAAGCTCTCTCGCATCTTGGACGTGGCCCAGGACTTGAAGGTACATCTCTCAGTAAAGTTGTCTGCGGGACGGAATCCTTAGTCTGGCTCAGTGAATGCAAAGCTTATCGTTTAGGTGCATAACAACAAGCATGCAAACGTTCTCTGCTAGGTGTTGGCTGTGGAGGCTACAGTTTATTCCAGTTAACTTGGTCTCTACAGGCTACTCCTTCCCAGTATTGAACATAGTTTCTTGATGATGTATATGTAAAGTGAAACTGAACTGTAAAATATGGGGGCCTCCAATGTAATAATTTGCTCTTTTCTTTTTTTCTACCCTCCAGTCTTTATCGATGCTGCTGAATGGTACTCCATTTGCCTTTGTTATTGATCTTGCTGCACTTGCCTCTCGCCGTGAATACCTCAAACTTGACAAATGGCTAACTGACAAAATCAGAGAGCATGGGGTAAGTCTTTGAATTCTGTATGAATGTATCTTAACCTGCAAGATATTTTCACTTGTTGCTCTTCATTTGTGGTTTTCTATTCAGGCTTTTCACACTGCAATTAGCCTGGGACTAAAAGCATTTTTAGAAAGTTTTTAGCACTGGCACGATCCTGCAACATTCAAAGGGGGACTAACCTCGACTAGCCCAGGGTTGGTCTTGAGTTGGTGCGGTTAGCTCCGGGAATAAAAATAAAGACTAAACCAAAGTAAACAACAGCTTTTGTCAGGTTTAATCCAGGGTTAGTAGAAGTGCAGTGTGAATTGTATAGCTTTGGGGTTAGGTTAATGTGTTTAAAAAAAAAACATGCTAAGTTAGCCACATTTTTAGCTCATTCCCCTAGACCAAGTATGTGTCGTGTGAAAAGCCTATTTATTTCATATGCCATTTCATTATTTTTAGTGTGTGGCTTAGTGTGATTTCTACTTGTTCCCGTGTATCAGGAGCCCTTTATCCAGGCATGCGTGACATTCCTCAAGAGGCGCTGTCCATCCATTATGGGTGGTCTGGCTCCAGACAAGGACCAGCCCAAAAGTGCCCAGCTGCCCACAGAGACCTTGGCCACCATGCTGGCATGCCTGCAGTCCTGTGCAGGGTGAGTTGCTGAACTCCTGATGACATCAACTGACTCTAGTGCGGTTGACCAACCGATTGATACTCCCGATCAGCTGTTGATTGATAAGCTAGTAGATGTACTACGAACCAAATGGGCTCAAGTAGACTGTTACTTCTTGACTTGGATTTAAGGTCCAGCTATATGTCTGCATACACGGACCGCGCACATTGCAGATGAGGCAAATCTCATCACAGCTGCCACATTTTGTCTGTAGGACTAGGGTGCATTAACGGCGCATGGGTGACAGGATGAAGCCTACTACAAACTGCAATGGATGTCTTGGAATTTTAAGAATATAAAATAGTTTAATCAAGAGTAACTGGAAATTAACACTTTTCATGGTGAAAATGTTTTGCAAAAAAGATGTAGTATTAAGATCGCAAATTTCTTTGGCAAATGGAAATGTCTCACGCCCACAAGGCGTGTCTGCAAGAGGACCATATAAGTGGAATGTAGAACAGCCAAAGCGCTCGTCTGTGTCTGCAGAAGTATCGATAAGACAGGGTTAGTCATTCTCCAACGCTTGCTAACTTTGAGCTCAAATCACAACAAGCTCTGCCCCATACACGACTCATGCATTGCGAAGCCGAGCTGTGTTGAGCGGTGTTCAACACTTTGTTCCTATTTACGGCGACAATGCCTTACAGAAGTACCAGATTCTTTTTATTTTTTCATCATGCACAGAATGGTATGCTAGTGAAATGTGAGGAGATATTTGAATTTGACGGTGTATTTGCTTACAATTAGACTATGCAATTACTGTTTTACTTATAAATTTTTGCATATAAATCGTATGCGTTATCTGTGTTAATTCTGAGAAAATGTCTCGTTTCTAGGAACGTGTCCCAGGAGCTGTCGGAGACCATCCTTACCATGGTGGCAAACTGTAGCAATGTGATGAACAAGGCCCGGCAACCGCCCCCTGGCGTGATGCCTAAAGGCCGTGCTCCAAGCACCAGCAGCTTGGACACCATCTCCCCTGTCCAGGTATCACTGCTGTACCCTACCAACACAGCAGCACTTCAGGATGTAAATATGCCCTTTGTTCATCCGTCAATCCCCACTGACGGCTTTTCTTCATTTGTAATAGAGTAATTGGATGTTTTGTTTAGTTTTTTGTTTATTCTGAAATATTTTTCTTATTTCTATATTTCAGTTTAACAGTTTAGTTTATTTTTTGTGTGTGTTGCTCTTTTCTTGGCCCTCCAGATGGACCCACTGTCTGCTATGGGTTCTCTGAACCTGGGGGTCACAGCCACCTCCCACACCCAAAGCATACAGGGATTCCCATCCTCTCTGAGCTCTGCTTTCAGTAACCCCCAGTCACCAGCCAAGCCCTTCCCACCTTTGTCCAACCCCAACCCCAGCACACCTTTTGGGGGTATTAGCAGCCTTTCCTCGCAGCTCCCTGGTATGGACTCCGGTACTACAACGCTTTTTAATTTCTCCACCAAACACACACCAACAGGTCAGAATGTATATCTATCTATCTTGTTTTATTGATATGTGAATGTGAGCACTACAATATAAGAACTGTTTCAATGTTTGATTTCTAACCTTGTTTCAGGTTGCCTTATTTGCTCATGTAAATGTTTCTATGTTAAAGCCCCAATCTGTTATAGACCCACTCGGAAAAAACAACTGAACTGCAGTTGTGTTTTCTGTTGTATTTTTCTGTACTGTCTCTGCAGTCAGATGTTATGGCCGGAACATAGTGTTGGGTGTCCGCTTCGAGCACTACATACTCCATGTGACCTGGAATTTGTGTTATATTTACCAAAGTGAAAGGTGGCGCTGTATAGCCAATAACTGAACAATGTTGAGGAAGTTCTACGAACTCTGGTCTTTTGATCTAAATCGTTGTTGCTATTAACCAGCTTGTAAATAAGGTTAGGTTTCCTATCTGTATTTTCAGTTTTTATTCTGCTTCAGTGGTGTAAGATTGCCAACTAGGCAATGCATATTGTTAAAATCTACCAGCCTCTAAAGAGAAGTCCAAAATAGTTCTGCAGGCGTGAAGGGATGTTATTTGAAAGGGAGGTTCTGCAGCTACGTCAAGAAAAAACCAGGATTTAGTGTTCAGTGCTTTTTCCTTGATGGACTGTTTTGGTAATGTTTAATAGTGGCACCAACAACGTGACGGATTGGGCCTTTAACATCTTAGTCTGCGGTTTGTCGTCCTTGCTGCATGGATTCACGTGTTCGTTCCCATTGCAGGACCTCTGAGCTCTGGCTTGGGTATCACAGGTGTGAGTAATGACCCGTTTGGCACCAGGAAAATGAGCACACCAGGCCTGAACCCACCGACCTTTCAGCAGAGTAAGATGAAGGCCTGTAAGTGGTGATGGTGTGACTGAGAGCCCCGCACTGCGACGCTCAACACTGCATTTCCTCTCCATTGATCAGAATCAATAACTCAATTGGATTAATCTATTTTCCTAGTGGCACACTTGGGTCACACAGAATTAATGTGCTCTGGCATACAACTGCTCTCAAAGTTTTAACCGTACTCAATTTTTGGGGGAAAGAAAATGCAGATCAGTCTTCCATACAATGTCTGCTTTTGCTGACAGTCCCACTTCATTTTACCATGTGTGCTTTTTGGCATCAACCATTTCTAACTTCTCTGAAGAGTTAGATCTGCCTTGATGCTGTGTTTTTTTTTAAAAATTTTAAGCTGCACTTGGCTTACTAAAATCTTGCTGTGCTCCATGCCACATGAGAAAATATTGGGCCACACAATAGAACCACCTGTCTGAGACATGCCACCCTTCTTTTTCTCTAAGCTGACCTTTCCCAGGTATGGCCAGAGGCAAACCAGCACTTTAGCAAGGAGATAGATGATGAAGCCAACAGCTACTTTCAGCGAATCTATAACCACCCGCCACACCCTACCATGTCTGTGGATGAGGTATGTGCTCCACCCAAATTACATTTAATGCTGCTGTTAAGGCTCCACGTTCTCTTCACAAGATGGTTTAACATGTAGCCTGTATTGGGGCTCAATACAGATACAAGTCACACCAGTCTGTCTGAAGCCGTAATCACATTCTTTTTGTACCTCAGGTACTAGAGATGTTGCAGAGGTTCAAGGACTCTTCCATCAAGCGGGAGCGAGAGGTGTTTAACTGCATGCTGCGCAACCTGTTCGAGGAGTACCGTTTCTTCCCCCAGTACCCGGACAAAGAGCTTCACATCACGGCATGCCTGTTCGGTGGGATTATCGAGAAAGGCCTGGTCACCTACATGGCCTTGGGCTTGGCCCTGCGATATGTCCTGGAAGCCTTACGGAAGCCCTTTGGATCCAAAATGTATTATTTTGGCATCGCTGCTCTGGATAGGTTCAAAAACAGGTATTGGGATTTAACTTTATTGCATTTGTCTGGTCGGCATTACGTCATATTCGGCAGTGCCTTGAGAACTTTGACAAACGCCCATGGCCTAGCAATCAAACGTTAAACCTTGGTGAAACTGTTTCACTTGTAGGCTATTCACATGGATTATACAAAGTGTCTGGATTTTTTTAAAATTATGCTATTAGTATATATTCATATTAGGGTGAGCGCTCAGGCAGTGCCAAAAAGCATTACAATTTACATGGATTTGGACCACATTTTTCACAGAATTCTTAGTAAGCAATCACAGAACGTCACTTCCGGGCGTTTGCCGACCAGACGAATATGTATTAAATAATTGTGACAAGTCATAACACATCATTCTCTCCCTGTAGACTGAAGGACTATCCCCAATATTGTCAACACTTGGCCTCAATAGGCCATTTCCTGCAATTTCCCCACCATTTACAAGAGGTAAATAGGTTTCCCTAACTTGCCTTCAGTGTCACTGCATTCATATTTCCCTCTGTTTTTAAACGCCCTTTCTCTGTCCCTGGCCTGGGACCGAGGCCGTTACTCCAAGATATATAAGTCTCTCGCTCTGCACTTCCCATATCCTGTGCGTGCAGTATATCGAGTATGGCCAGCAGTCACGGGACCCTCCGGTGAAGATGCAGGGCTCCATCACCACGCCTGGCAGCCTGGCGCTCGCCCAGGTCCAGGCCCAAGTCCAGGCCCAGGTCCAGCAGCCAGCTGTGCCCAAGGCCCCGCAGCCTGGCCAGCAGCAGCAGCCCGGCACCCTGGTCACCACCACCACCACCACCACCACCTCTGCCACAGCTAAAACCACCACCATCGCCAGGCCCGCCACAAGCAACTTCAAGAAGGACGTGCCAGTGAGTTTTCCCCGTTCCTGGAGATCACGCATTAGACCTTTAATGTGTACCGCTACCCCCCTTCTCCCCTAGCTCTGAGCCTGACTCCACCCCTTGCACAACTCTGAAGAATGCTAATGTGTTCGGGATGTTAGGACAGGACAGGGGCTCAGAGCAGGGGCCTCATTAACGTTAACATTTGAATTTGACGCACAAGCAAATTCAGTTTGATATTATAATTTCAGTTATGACACGTAGAGCATTCTCAGACCGTAAAAAATATATAGTATAATTTTGATGACTGCTTGGTTTTCCCCTGCAGCCCTCTATAAACACAACCAACATCGACACCCTGCTGGTGGCCACAGACCAGACCGAGCGCATCGTGGAGCCTCCAGAGGGTGTGCAGGAGAAGATCGCCTTCATCTTCAACAACCTCTCTCAGTCTAATATGACACAGAAGGTGAGGGAAGCGCGATACGTGGCTCCCCCCGGTCATGTACCAGTTGAGGGCGAAGTGATGTCTGTAATTCCTTCCTTCTCTGGCGGCTGACAGGTAGAGGAGCTTAAGGAGACAGTGAAGGACGAGTTCATGCCCTGGGTGTCTCAGTACCTGGTGATGAAGCGTGTCAGCATCGAGCCCAACTTCCACAGCCTCTACTCAAACTTCCTGGACACGCTGAAGAACCCGGAGTTTGTCAAGATGGTCCTCATCGAGACGTACAGGAACATCAAGGTGAAAGGATGGCCTAGATTGTGTTTAGGTCCGGTCGTCGCCATCGACTCGAGCGATTCTGTTGTTTCACATTGTGTTACTGTTTTAAAATGGTCTGTTAGCAGGACTGGCCTATGGTATCTTGTGATTGTCTTACATGTCGATTTATCTGCTTCGTTTTCTAGGTTCTCCTGACTTCAGACAAGGCAGCTGCTAACTTCTCTGATCGCTCCCTGCTGAAGAACCTGGGCCACTGGCTGGGCATGATTACACTGGCCAAAAACAAGCCTATTCTCTACACCGTAAGGAGACTCTGGGGGCCTGCACTTCTTGTTGCATGACAACGATAATGGAATAACAAGATGAAGCGTATCAAACAACATTTTGCTGTGTAGGCAACGCCCACACAGCAAAATGTACCATGTGTGGCTTGAGGCAAAGTCAAAACAGTTCGCTGCATAAATACAGTTGTGCCCTCAGAGTGATCGTGGGTACTTGGGGGGGGGGGGGGGATAGATACTGTAATATAACTCATATTTTTATTACGTTAATTCCCAACGCCCCAGAGAGAAATAACGGGCAGTATTATGGTGAAATCTGTGGCCCTCCCCATTGACTTGCATGGAACACTGGGTCGTTTTGGTCTGTATAAAGGGTTATAAACGCCGACACAGCTCTCCTTGCTTTTCAGGACCTGGAAGTGAAGTCTCTCCTGCTGGAAGCCTATGTGAAAGGCCAACAGGAGCTGCTGTATGTAGTTCCCTTTGTGGCTAAAGTCCTGGAGTCCAGTTTGCGTAGTATGGTATGTACAACCAGGTTATTGCGTCAACACAAGTTTCAGGTTAAAGTGACCGGTCGGTGTGATTGTGACACTATTATGGCATAATACACAAGCTTACTCTAAACCTAAGCAATGAACTGTTCATTATTCATGTTGGATTTGTCAATTGAGTACATTTTTTATTTGTTTTCTTGTGTGTAGATCTTCAGGCCTCAAAATCCATGGACGATGGCCATTATGAATGTTCTGGCTGAGTTGCATCAGGAGCATGACCTCAAGGTTCCACCTCTTATAGCTTGAACCCTAAAATGTGTTTAAGACTATATCAGTAGTAATGTTGGTGAACGTGCATTTCTAAGTGAGGTTTTTCTTACCCGCTTCAGCTCAACCTGAAGTTTGAGATTGAGGTTCTGTGTAAGAACCTGTCTCTGGACATCAACGACTTGAAGCCAGGTGACCTTCTGAAGGACAAGGATAAACTGAAGAGCCTGGAGGAGCAGCTGTCGGCACCGAAGAAGGAGGCCAAGCCCCCGGAAGAGCTGCTTCCTATAGTCTCCTCAGGTGGGCGCTCCTGCTTGCTTTGCCTCTTGCTCCGTCGCTGAAATCAGAATGACGTTCTGTGCTCTTAAAACCTGGTTCTGGTGCTCTACTGGCCTGCATGTTTATAGAAGTCTCCCTGCTCCAACACAACTGATTCTTATGAATGGGTCGTTGTTGAGGCTTCTGTGGAGATTGATAACGACCCATTCATATGACCGCTAAGTGTCGGAGCAGGCAGACATCTAAAACATGCAGGGCAGGGGTTGTCAGGACCACTAATCTACAGTAAACAACCATCTGATTGGTGTGAACCAGCGATATAATCAAACATTCTGGATGTTTGTTTGTTCTGTGTTTTATGCTTGTTTCTTGTCATGGAGCCTGGTGCTCCGGCGGTTCCTTTCTGGATTTTAATCAAGAGCGTTTTTGTAAATCAACAGGAGACTTTCTTCCATTTGCAGTTGCCCCCTCAACCCCAGCCACCGCCACCACCGCCACAACCACCACCGCCTGCACCACCACAGGGCCCCCCACCCCACAGTTCAGTTACCATGACATCAACGTGTACGCCCTGGCAGGCCTGGCTCCGCACATCACCATAAATGTGAACGTGAGTAGAGGGAGGCTTTTCCCCATCGCACAACTCATCTCATAAAACCGATCGCGTCATGCGGACTGCAAACCAGTATACAGTGTAGTTCTGTGTGGTTCGCATCTTGCACTGCCCACATTCCGCCCAACGACCACATTAGTTTTGCAGCCGGAGTGTAGGGGTGCACAATATCGACTCTTATCAAATATCACGTTGCAATATCCTATCGAAAATGCTGCAGGAAGTGCAATATTCCGTTTATTTAGTGGAGAGATGCGTCCGTTGGCTGTGTGGCTTAGTTGTGTTGGATTTTAGACAGAAAAGTAAGGCGTGGATGAGGAAGACGATGACATAATAGAGATCGGAAAACTTCTGTGGCCTAAAAGAATGCTTCCTCGGTAGCTTGGAACTACTGTTGAATTACGTGGTGTTTGTTTTTTTATGAATATATTTTGAAGCATTTTCCCATAATCTTTGTGCTTTTACATGTTTATAAATATCAATGAATATCGATATAGATTACATTTGATCAATATTGCGCAACCCTACCGGAAAGGCAACAGCCCATTGCCTGCCCAGTTTTCCCATTCTCGTGTGTGTGAGTGTGTGTACCCACCCTAACCCAGCGGTCTGCCATCTCCTCTCCAGATCCCCCTGCTGCAGGCCCACCCCCAGCTAAAGCAGTGCGTGCGTCAGTCTGTGGAGCGTGCCGTGCAGGAGCTGGTCCACCCGGTGGTGGACCGCTCCATCAAGATCGCCATGACGACCTGCGAGCAAATCGTCAGGAAGGACTTCGCCCTGGACTCGGAGGAGTCCCGCATGCGTGTGGCGGCACACCACATGATGAGGAACCTGACCGCCGGCATGGCCATGATCACCTGCCGCGAGCCTCTGCTCATGAGCATCGCCACCAACCTCAAGAACAGCTTCGCCGGCGCGCTCAGGGTGCGTTTGCTCAGGCTTTAAGGTTTAAGGGCGGACGCGATCTGGAAGTGTGTGCCGCCATGGGCCTCGACCTCTGGTTAAAGGCTGCTTCAGTAGTTGACAAATGAACCAATCGGCATTGTGAAAACTGTTTTGGTCGCCGCCTCTAGCTCTACCACCATTTTGAAATGCTCATTTGACTTCATCGCCATCACACTTGGCCACCCTGATTAGTCCGCCATACAGGGTGGCTGTGAAAACGCTAAAGTGAACTGGATTATCGGACTGTAATCTCAGTGAAATTTAAATTGAGAGCAATAGTAGCCAGGCTAAAGTTTGGTGCTGGGCCCCCAGATTAGTTTCATAGCATGAGGACTTGGGCCCCTTCTCGTTTCGCTGCCCTGACCCGCATCTTGTTTCCCCTATTTACCCCAGGCGCCAACCCCACAGCAGAGGGAGATGATGGAGGAGGCTGCTGCTCGTATTGCTCAGGATAACTGTGAACTGGCGTGCTGCTTCATTCAGAAGACCGCTGTGGAGAAGGCTGCCCCAGAGATGGACAAGAGACTAGCCACGGTGAGACTCTGTCTAAGGTGCTCTATGCAAAGCAAGGCCCTGTATTCGTTTACGTGTGGGTCCGACGACGATGGCGCAGGGGGTAGCGTTGGGTAATCGCAAAGTCGCTGGTTTGAACCCCGATAAATCAAAGTATTCAACTGTCCTTGAGCAAGACACTGTAACCTGGAGCATTGTATAGGGCTGTCGCGGTGAAGAAAATGTCTTTGCGGTGATTAAGGATGCCCCAATACCGTGGCCTGTGGTATTATCACAATTTTTTTGTTTGTTTTGAATGGTCATGTTCGTTGCGCAGAGCTTCTGAAATAGTGTGATTCTGGGTCATTTATAGACAACGTGATCTCAGTCCGTGGTGAGAC
>JAODLL010000021.1:3706499-3732081 GCA_026546735.1 Forbesichthys agassizii | reverse complement strand
AAAACGGAATGAAGGAATTCCCTTAAGTTAAGGCACTGGGAATCGCCAAGAGCTAAATAACCACTGATGTTCAAAAACGGTACAGCAAGTTTTATTTAATGTATTTTTAGTATAATTAATTTTTAACATTTAGTCTTCAAAATGTGTTTTTCCAAAAATGATTCTTGAAAAAGGGGGGGTCGTCTTATTCAGGGTCGACCTATATTCGGACCAGTACGGTATAAGAGAGCTACAACCGGCTAATATGGGGCTGGGGGAATTTGTGCTTAGATAGCGCACTTCCTAGATCAGACATCATATTCGATGGGCTAGCCTCATGAAAAAAATCAAATGTAAACATTGCGGTTTGCAGTACCGGCGGTGGCTTTCCACGGCCTGCGGTTGGGTTAGCAACACCGCGGTATTCCAATTTTGCGGTTATCGCGACAGCCCTAGCATTGTAATGCATTTCAATGGAAGCAAAACTTGAACACTTTTAGCACGGCTGACACCAATATCGGTGTATGTTTGTGTGAGGCGCTATGAGTGGCCAGAAAATTAGAAAAGCACTAGATAAATGCAGTCCATTTACCATTACCATTCATCTGCTTTAAACATCTAGGGGAGACAATAAATGATTCATTGTTTGTTTTACAGGAGTTTGAGCTGAGAAAGCACGCACGTCAAGAAGGCCGTCGTTACTGTGACCCTGTTGTGTTGACCTACCAGGCTGAACGTATGCCTGAGCAGATAAGGCTCAAGGTGGGACCACCGATTGTCTTTAACAACATTAAGCCTGCCAGTTCCTAATACTTAGTGCATCACTATGTAAATATCAACAATGTCACATGTTATGCAGGTGGGCGGAGTGGATCCAAAACAGCTGGCTGTATATGAAGAGTTTGCCAGGAATGTTCCAGGCTTCTTGCCTAGCAATGACCTTTCCCAGCCCACTGGCTTCCTAGCTCAGCCAATGAAGGTAAGTCCTGTGGGACGTTAGGCTTGTACGACCTTAGCCTTGTGACACCGTGCTCACGAGGATGCGCTACGGAGGTCCTGCTCCGTGTGGCGTGAAGGGTTTTGAAGGTGCAGATCTTAATAGCGCTGTCCTTTTGCTATATATTGCATGCTACACCTAGAATACTGCTCCTATCTTTAGTTGATTTTGGACACTATTTACCTGGTTCTTTTGCCCGCCACACACGGCTCTAAACGGGAGCCAATTCACTCAGGGAAAAGGCGAGGCTTTCGCTGCTCTTCGATAACAGAAAGTTAATCTATAGGCCTACTAAAGGTCGGGAATTTGACTGTTATCTTAAACGCAAACAGTTTCAATCATTTTGGAATATAGCTAAATATAGCTCCCAAAACTAGCCTAAAATATTAAACTAAGGTAGCCACTGGGGCCAATGGCTGTGCATCGTTGGCGGCCAAAATGTAAAATCATGTTGCCACGGGTACTAGACAATGTCGACGCCTGGTTGTGCTGATATCTAGTTGTGTAGGTTTGGTGTAAAGTTAACTAATGATGATAGACAGTCTGTTCATCAAATAATAATTAGGTATATTTTGTAAGTGGCTGCCCTTCTCTAAACAATATTAATGGTTGCTCTTTTCTAAACACTGGCTATGTGTAACAAACCATCTGGCGTGATTCGGATGAAACTACAGTAATAGTTGCCATTCTGGGCTGCTTTCTCAGATTGGTATTAAGTATACTCAGGCATTATTCAGTTACTTTTGTCCCAGTCTAGTGCTTGGATTACATTTTTAGTTGGTGTAGGTATTTAACACTTCTTTTTTTGGTAATACTTTGTGTGGTACATTCAGTGTTGAGCAGAGAAGGCAAAGTGATATTGTTCAAAGCGTAATGTGTTGGTACTAATTCTTGGCCGTGTTTGGTTACAGCAACAGGCGTGGGCGACAGACGACGTGGCCCAGATCTACGACAAGTGCATTGCCGACCTTGAGCAACACCTCCACGCCGTCCCTCCAGCGCTGGCCATGAACCCTCAGACCCAGGCCCTGCGCAGCCTATTGGAGGCCGTGGCTTTGGCCAGGAATTCCAGAGATGGGATTGCAGCATTGGGCCTGTTGCAGAAGGTGGGGACACATTTTATTTTTAATAACGCAATGATTGATTGGAACTTGATTATCCATTTCTGGAAATGTCTCTGTCTTGATATGTTTCATGTATATTCTGTGGAAACTTGAAGCCACACATTACAAACACAACCACACAATAACAGCTTCATGAAAACAAGTTACCGAGGTATAGGATAAAACAAATCGCATAAGGGAGCAGGGCTAACTCGTTGTGCGACCTCCGACCTGCATCCTTGAGGCTAATGAGAGCAGGGCTAACTCGTTGTGCGACCTCCGACCTGCAGCCTTGAGGCTAATGAGAGCAGGGCTAACTCGTTGTGTGGCTGTGCAGGCTGTGGAGGGCCTCCTCGATGCCACCAGTGGGGCCGACGCTGACCTGCTGCTGCGCTACAGGGAGTGCCACCTGCTGGTGCTCAAAGCTCTGCAGGATGGACGTGCCTATGGACCCCAGTGGTGCAACAAGCAGGTCACCAGGTGAGGGAACACACATTTAAAATACTTGGCAGATGCTTTTTTAGTTGTGCATTTGTCAATCGATGAACAGGTCCGTACACCACTAATTATTTTGAAGATTGATGGCAAGATGTCGTAATCTTAACAGGCTGATTTCAGCATGCTGTTGCAGGGTGGAGATTTAGCACTAGGCTTTTATTTTGTATTTTCTTATCTTAGTTCCAGGAGGTGATCATGGAAAATAAGGGGATTTTGTTTGCAACATGGTTTTGATTTATAAAAATGTTACTCGATGTGGTATTACATTTTGAGACTAGTTGTATTTGGCTGAATCATTCATAATCAATCACTTTCAGTTTATCGTCGCCAGGCTGGCTGTCCCTTTATATCATTCTGGTGGCCTTTTTTTCTGTTCCTTACAGGTCATGGAAACTCAACGTTGTAGTCAGAGCATGTGGTATTTCAGTTAAAACCCAATGGAATGCATTGAGTAGGCGTGGTAAGTGGAAGTCACTGACCTGTCATGTGTTTGTCCCCAGATGTCTGATCGAGTGCCGTGACGAGTACAAATACAACGTTGACGCTGTGGAGCTGCTGATCAGGAACCACCTGGTGAACATGCAGCAGTACGACCTGCACCTGGCACAGGTGCATAGCCAAACGCCTTCATTAGACACCCTTGACCTCTCCTCGCTGTGGGCGCATGCCTTTGGCAATGACCACCGTCCGACCACTGCTCCAGGCTAATCTGTGGCCTCCTAGGTCTACAGGTCAAACATTAACAGCCGTCAATCATTGTCTCTGTGTAACCCGAGGTGACCTGTTTTTAAAGCTGTGGTATGCCTGTCCCATTAGTAGTGCTACGATCCCTAGAATCTTGTGACATTTTTGTAAAGCTGCTGATCTTGATTTTTTTTTCTCCTCAGACAACCTTTTGTTTAGCCTCTATAAATAATTGCTGTTATTTATGTAGTAATTTAATAGTATTTCTGGACAATTGTTTTTACACAACTTTCTTTTGTAATTTAATTTGTTGTAGTCATGGCTGGTTTGTTTTTACTTTACTTACTTCTACTAGCTCTATGATGTTGCAGTATTTAATGTAAAGCACTTTGTTACTGTTTATCTACACGCTCTCCCTTCTTCCCCGCAGTCGATGGAGAACGGGCTGCACTACATGGCAGTGGCCTTCGCCATGCAGCTGGTGAAACTACTGCTGGTGGACGAGCGCAGCGTGAGCCACATCACAGAGGCCGACCTCTTCCACACCATCGAGACCCTGATGAGGACCAGCGCTCACTCCAGAGCCAACGCTCCCGAGGGGTAATGGCCTCACCACACGCTGTGGTCCTGCCCGTGGCTGTATCACCGGGGGGGAGGGGGTGCAATAATGTTTAGTGTTGGTACTTGTCTTTGCCACGACAATAAATGAGTTGTACCTCACAAATGGGGAAATGTATTGAAGCTGCACTAATGTATCAACTGTGAGAATAACTGAGAATAATCGAGTCAAATGAACCCCACTTGTTTCTGTGATTTACGTCCATTTTTGCATCATTTATATTCCCCGGATCTTCCTTCAATCTCCACCCCCCCCCCCGTCAGCCTCCCACAGCTGATGGACGTGGTTCGCTCCAACTACGAGGCCATGATCGACCGCGCCCACGGCGGACCCAACTTTATGATGCATTCTGGGATCTCCCAGGCGTCGGAGTACGACGACCCCCCAGGCCTGAGGGAGAAGGCTGAGTACCTGCTGAGGGAGTGGGTCAACCTGTACCACTCTGCTGCCGCTGGCCGGGACAGCACCAAGGCTTTCTCCGCCTTCGTTGGCCAGGTGAGCAATGTTTACATTTTATATTTGTCATGAAATCTGGATTTCAATCTGGTTTCATCTGGATGAATGTGTGCTATTGAAGCGCGCCATCACCCCCAGCCCTGTTTTAGCCTTAGGGATGTATGTATTCACGACACCCTGACGTTACGCTTTACTGCACTTTACTACAGCTTTGTCATAAGGTAAGGCCAAGGTATGTAGCTTGGCGCATCATAGGCTTTTGATCTTGCGCTGTTTAATATGCTTTTAATTGATTTATATTTTCCAGTCGACCTTTTTATCAAACATTATTCCGAACATGATCTCATACCTACAGTCAGAGAACACAGGTGCACTAAACTGGTAGCCGATCTATGTTGCACATTGTTTCATTACGGACTGAGATCACTTTGCCTAGAAATTGTGTTTATGCCCCACCACGCATTTGACCACTTGGAACAAAAATATGGTGATAATACCACGCTATTGAACCAAACTAAATCACCACGTGTAAGATTATTTAACGATGACAGGCCTAGTGCAGACTGCACAACACTATCCTAGCCTTGGCAATACGTGTCCATTTTTGGGGTTGCAGAGATACTGAGGGAGCACCCTATGGCATTGAAGGGATTTGATTGAGTTTTAATATTATCAATCTTCAGGAAAGCAAACTATTTTTTTTTTTTTTAATGGCAGGGTTAGTTCTTCTCAAACACTTGCTAACTTTGAGCTCAAATGAAAACAAACTCCCTCAGAAGCTCCGCCCCACTCAATAAAATGCATTGCAAAGCCAAGCAGCTTGTTGTGAGTGGCTTTTGCAAGTTTGTCTTCATTTTCAGGAGCCAGTATTGTGTAGAAGTACAGCTTCTCTATTCAGCACACACAGAGCAGAGAACTTGCAGAATGCAAGGGATATGTTTTAGTTTGACAGTGTTAAGAGCTTAGCTACCTGGCAACGGCTTGCCTCAACTGTGCTGTACTCGGTTATCATGTGCCTGGTCCCTTTTCCATGGTTTTGATTGGCTCCCGTCTCCCGTCCCAGATGCACCAGCAGGGCATCCTGAAGACGGACGACCTGATCACGCGCTTCTTCCGCCTGTGCACGGAGATGTGTGTGGAGATCAGCTACCGGGCACAGGCAGAGCAGCAGCACAACCCGGCTGCCAGCGCGGCCATCATCAGGGCCAAGTGCTACCACAACCTGGATGCATTCGTCAGGCTCATCGCCCTGCTGGTCAAGCACTCTGGAGAAGCCACCAATACGGTGACCAAGATCAACCTGCTCAACAAGGTACAGCCAATAGCGGCCTGCTTTGTCCCAGTAACGCCCCAGACCAACTGGAATAGACTAGTGGCAATCATGGAATTTAAATCACTCAGTTAACAATACATCAAGCTATCTGCTTCATCCTCTAAGACTAGTAATGGTTAACAATATAACTAGCAATCTGCTTCATCCTGTATGTCTAGAAAGAATTTAACCACCAGCTCTAAAGCCAATTATTTCTGGCAGGTAATATGTAACTAAACTACTGGGTTTTGAGTTTTTAGGAGCTTTGTTTTAACTGCTTTAAAGCAGGTAGAAATTGAACCAACTTCAAAGACATGTTCAGGGAAAGTGCATGTTTACCACTGGTGCTTTGTTATGGATTGATCCATTGTCTGCCTGCCTATGTCCAGGTGCTGGGTATTGTAGTCGGGGTGCTGATCCAGGACCACGACGTGCGTCAGACTGAATTCCAACAGCTTCCGTATCACCGCATCTTCATCATGCTACTGCTGGAGCTAAACGCCCCTGAACACGTCCTAGAGACCATCAACTTCCAGACACTGACTGCTTTCTGGTTGGTACCACACGTTATGGAAGGCCTTTCATCTACCGGGAAGCTACCTGACTGCTTCCGAGTTGTAAAGGCATCATGCGGAATTAAAAGGACTAGCGATGTGTGCGATTAGTCGGTTGAACGTTGCCAGCCTCGCTAGTCGGCACCAGAAATGCTAGTCTGTTACTTAAACTTATTTTATTTTTGAAAGTAGTAGGCCCTAGGTACTATTGTTTTTTTTTTTGTTCACTGGGTCAGTTTCTCCCTGCCTGCACTAAAAACATTGTTGACTCCTTTAAGTTGGGCGGGCGTGCGACACACACGGCTCACAGCGGAGAAGATTAACATATTGTCACTAACCCCTCTCCCCACAACTTCACGGAGTGAACTTTTGAGATGCAGCTAGAAACAGATACTCACCTCTTCCTTGTTGGACACAGCAGATACCAGTAGCTACAAGCTAATCAAACGAATGTGGATTAAATGGAATTAACAATCGTCACTTCTTCTCTGCTTTGGATTTTACCATTTACAATTAATGTCACTAAAAATAAAATGTAAAATTTCAGTGTTTGTGTAACCTGACAACGATTGGCCTGAAAATGTTGTTCCTTGTTTGCTAATCTATGGATGTAGATTGCTTTAAAAAAGTTTATCAGACGACCGAAGGTACAGCAGTATTACGGAACAATAGTCTTGAAAAATCTATATATAGTGAGATTTATGTAATGCAATTGGCCCGCTGCTTGTGAATACCGTAGGTAGAGACAGACATGCACATATTTAGCCTTATTGACTGTGATGCATTGACTGTTTTCTCAGACTTTATGTACTTTAAGACTAGTCGACGTTCAAATTTTAGTAAAAACAATGGGAAATTAGTTGTGAAAAACATCCATAATAGAAACACATAAAAATGTGGCTCCGTTGATCTCTGCTAACAAAGGCAGTGTAGCAATGTAATGCTAGCAAGTGAACACTCAGGAAAGACGTATGATTTACGAACATTATATACAGATGTCAGACTGTTTGTTTTTTTTCCCTCCAGTAATACCTTTCACATCCTGCGGCCCACCAAGGCGCCTGGCTTTGTCTATGCCTGGCTGGAGCTCATCTCTCATCGCATCTTTATCGCAAGAATGCTGGCGCACACACCGCAGCAGAAGGTAAGCCAGGACCTTGTACCAGACACCTACAGGCAGTACCACAGGGCTTTAAATTCTCTCTCTCCAATACAGGATTCAGAGCAAGGTTGAGCAATCCCCTCTGGGTTAATAAGTATTCTAATGTGTTTTTAACCTCCAGGGTTGGCCCATGTATGCTCAGCTGCTGATTGACCTCTTTAAGTACCTGGCCCCCTTCTTGAGGAATGTAGAGCTCAACAAACCTATGCAAATCCTCTACAAGGTAAGCACACCATCTGTTTTGCCCTGGAATATTATTTGACAACTCCTTACTTGGTGAATGTACACACCTGCAGTTCGAGCCCTTTGAATTGGTGTGTGTGACTAGCCAATCGTGATCATGTATTTTCAGGGCACTCTGCGCGTCCTCCTAGTCCTGCTGCACGACTTCCCAGAGTTCCTGTGTGATTACCACTACGGGTTCTGCGATGTCATCCCGCCCAACTGCATCCAGCTCCGCAACCTCATCCTCAGTGCCTTCCCACGCAACATGAGGCTCCCGGACCCCTTCACGCCCAACCTCAAGGTAGGCCCGCACACATCCGGGCCCCAGTAACACTACTTAAAGGTGTAGTCAGTGGTGTAGCTATTGTAAACTTAATACTGTCATATTTACCAAATATCTCCTTTCGCTATTTTACCGTTCTGTTCGTGCTGAAAAAATAATCTGGTACTTCCACACAACCTTGGCTAAGAATATAAATAAAGCGTCCCTCAACAATACTATGAACCTATTTTCAATGAGTCTTACGACAACGGCCCTTCAATGCTGCAAGGGGCTTTCTCAGAAGCTCCGCCCACCACATAGGACAGGCATTGCCAATACTGGTAGTTTTGTGTGATGCGATTTGTGTTCCCATTTACAGGGCAGTGGTTGTGTAAAAACACCAGATTATTTTTGTACTTTTATTTCCACGTGCACAGAACGTGCAGCTAGCACCAGATGAAGCCATATTTGCGAAAATTGATCAAAAGTGTAGTAGCTTATAAATCGCCGACTCCACCCTTTTTTTTTTTTTTTTTGAGTCAAGACTGCTTGTAGGTAAAGGGTGCATGTCTTAATCCTTCCCTCTCATCACTGCTGACAGGTCGACATGCTGAGTGAGATCAACATCGCCCCTCGCATCCTCACCAACTTTACAGGCGTCATGCCCTCCCAGTTCAAGAAGGACCTGGACTCCTACCTGAAGACACGTTCCCCAGTCACCTTCCTGTCTGAGCTGCGCAGTAACCTGCAGGTAGGTGGTGCTGAGGAGGTCATGTTTTGTCCGCCGCTGTTGCTGGCTTTAACCAATGAATCATCAAAAACATCATCCAAACATTTGACACTACTGCCGCAATGTATTGTCTTGGGAGTTGAACACAGGCTAGACATGACGCTTGTTTGTATTATGTAATAGGCACGTCCTTATAAACTTTCTTCTGTGGTATGTCTGGCAAATGTTTTCATTTTACCAGTCAAGTCCCATTACAGAGAATCTATTTTACAAGGTAGGCCTGGCCAAGAGGCAAATGTTGAATAGTGATAATGGAAAACAATATGAGCCATTCAGCGATACTTGCACCAGCAGATTAACACGCATTAAGTAATGCGTAAAATATGTAAAAGCATCCATCTGGTACATCAAGCTCCCATTTTCTGCTGTGCCAGGTGTCCAATGAGCCGGGCAACCGCTACAACATCCAGCTGATCAACGCTCTGGTGCTCTACGTGGGAACGCAGGCCATCGCTCACATTCACAACAAGGGCAGCACCCCTTCCATGAGTACCATCACCCACTCTGCACACATGGACATCTTCCAGAACCTGGCTGTGGACCTGGACACAGAGGGTGAGACGGCAGCAACAACAACTTCCCCAAAACCTGTCAGATGGACTGTAAGGTTCAAAGATGGAACTCTACATATTACAATAATTCTGTTTGTCTCTAGGGCGCTACCTGTTTCTGAATGCAATAGCCAATCAGCTTCGCTACCCAAACAGCCACACCCACTACTTCAGCTGCACCATGCTGTACCTGTTTGCTGAGGCCAACACTGAGGCCATCCAGGAGCAGATCACCAGGTAATGTAGTTCCGTGCATCCAGGTCTCCTACCCCTGCGTTTGAGGGCGGTGTGCTCCAGATTCCAGGTAACTAGGACCAGGAGTCTGCTGCGACTTGGACTAGAGTTGGGCCGATAGACGATGCCGTCGTTCATCACGATGTTGAACAGGCATCTTGATTTTTTTTTTTTTAAGTGGCAAAGCATGCAGCGTTCAGATGAAGTTATACATGTCTACTCAAACACTGCGTAATACGCTTTCTGTTAAAGGCTTGCAGAATTGTATGATCTGAATCACCCCCCCCCCCCAAAAAAAAAAAAAGAACACACACGTGCCTTGGCTGTTAATCTGCGTAATCTAAGATACATCTGGCAATGCAATCAATGCATTATGCTAGCAAAATGAAACGACAACGTAGCTGACGACAATAGTTGTTTGTCCATCTTTTACACACAAATTACGAGCACAAATTCCGCACATCACTTTAGAAGTGGTGGTCCTCTTTCATTAGGTGGTACGGTAGGCTATAAACCTGAAGTAAGCTACTGCCAGATAGGCGAAGTGGTACTTTTGTTTATTAAACTAAGTTTGCTGACAAGGACACAATTATTACTATGACTACACAAGGACTATGCATAGGGTTTACAGAGAATGAAACACAGGGTGTGTATCGTAGTGGAGGATGGGCATAAAATATACGTAGCCTACTGTAGGCCTATAGTGATTTATTAGTTACTGCTTTAACATTTAGTCAATATTGTCATCTTTATTTTTATATTAAATAAATTAGTCGATGGAAAAGTTTCTAAAAGTGTATAGCGTGCACCCCCTTTGAAAACAAACAGCTGAAGGTAGTGTAGTGTCATTTGTTTCCATTTAATATGTTGGCCTGTGCAGTCTTTTTAGGCTAATGAATAAACCTGACTTCTGCAGCGCGCTCTGGAGGCTAAACTTGAGAACTTGTTTTGTTTCATTAGCCAAGCTCATTGGTCTTCCGTGTGTGTGTGTGTGTGTGTGTGCGCGCGCGCAGAGTTCTACTGGAGAGGCTGATAGTAAACAGACCACACCCCTGGGGACTCCTCATCACCTTCATTGAGCTCATTAAGAATCCTGCCTTTAAGTTCTGGAGCCATGACTTTGTGCACTGTGCCCCTGAGATTGAAAAGTAAGTTTTCACATTTTGTTCCCAGTCGTGGAGCCACTGCATGTACGCTCAAGCATTCTTGAAGTCATACTTTGTAACATTAGTGGCATTTAGAGCCTGGTCAACCCCTGCCCTGTGATCCCTGATCTCACAGGCTACAGGTTAACTCAGTCTGGAACCTCCTCAATTCAACGTGTGTGTCATAAAGATGGTGTAGCTAAAACATTGTTAAAACAAACGCGCTAGTTGGACTGCGTAACTTTCTTTTTTGCCCAATCACTGTTTATAATTAGAGCGCCGATAAAAGCTGTACACTGATTTAATTTCTACACGGGTGACAAGCGTTTAATTTTTGGGTTCTAGACTGATCTCGTGGCGCAATAAAATTAAGAGCTCACAAGATCAGGATGCCCCAAGAAAATATGAAATATCCATGAAGATGAACACCTTTAAAAGCCCACAATGCAAACTATGACGTGCGCTCCTTCTCACAGGTTGTTCCAGTCTGTAGCCCAGTGCTGCATGGGACAGAAACAGGCTCAGCAGGTGATGGAAGGCACTGGTGCCAGCTAGTCTGTGCCAGCCTGTAGCCTATGGGAGAGATGCCATGGCTTGGACCCACCCCACACACCGTCTTCACATGGCACTCACTGGACACAATGGCAATGACACTTAATTAATGTGGACAGAAGGACTACTGCTCACAGATCTAAAGATCTTGTTTTTGTTCCTTCCGTTGTGTTCCTTTCTGGGGCTGAATGGAATTGGAGGACGTGCTGTTAATTTTTTTTTATGTAAATATTGGAGGTAAAAAGGGAGATTAAAGGATAGATGAAGAAAAATGAACCAATAAAAATGACATGTAAAGAAAGACATGTTAAATATTTTCACTCATTACCAAAGTCCCTTGATTGCCTCCCTCGCACAAGAGCTTTTTTTTCTCTCTATCTACCCTTTGCATTCAGAAGCTGAATGGTAGAAGATACAAGGAAAACTGCCTGCTTTCTCTTTATTTTCACCTTCCTGAGTGGGACTAAAGTGTAGTCAAGTCTCTGGGTCAGGGTAGAGGCCCACTCCTTGTGTGTGTGGTGTGGTGATGGAGACTTGTTAATTTGTCCATAAGCAGCTGTTGCGCTAATGGCCTCTCCCTGGCACTTGTAAAATAGTGGATAAACTTCAGATGTAACTTACATCTTGGAAAATTTGTACAAAGATCCCAATTGCAGAACAATAGGACCAATACAGCCCGTTTTGTAAAAGGATTTTGAATGTTTTGTAAACGTATTGGTCCGTGTGTTGTATTTTGTAGTTCTTTCTAGTTACCTTCAGTTCTTGCTACTTAACTGCAGTATGCATACATACAGGAAATAAAGCATTAAACAAAATTCAACTGCATCAGTAAGTTGATTGCCTTTGTTACAGAAGTAGCTGTTGAGCAATTTCTGTATTTTTATTTTAAAACCATGTTTGGACAGTAAAAGGCTGTGCAGCGTTGTGCTTCAAGGCAATGTGCAAACATGTACAGGAACCCTTGTATCGCTCTGCCTCAGTGGTTGGAATTGCACTCTGAATTATTGTCTAGGATTCCTATATTGTGCAAGTCAAGGCAACTTATCAAATGTTATGATTTAATGAAAGATTGGTATTTATAAAAAAAAAGTATTCTCCACGGAACCTGAGAACTGATGTAGATCATATCAAAGCATATTAGACCTGTACAGTGGTTATGTATTACCTGAGATAATTGCTTTCACTTAAAATTCTTGAGAAAATATTTAACCAAAGCAGCATGGCTTTCATGGAACAAACTGGTCAATATTTGATGTTTCTTTTTTTAGGATATAAAATCAGAAATGTATACATTCAGTATTTTTTTAAACATTGAATTTAGTGGTGAAATGGATCCAAGTGCTTTTGTTAAATTGTTTTATTTGACAGAACACCCAAAATATGTTTTGTTCTACTTAAATCTCAAATTCTCTTGCGCATTAGTTAACTGTCCTTTGTAAGAATATACCAGTTTCGGAAAGAAATTGTTCAATTGTATTGACTGCAATCATGTGGAATTAGGATTTATAACTTTGTAAGTTCCATCACTCTGCATAGAATAGTGTTCTGTCCATGTCGCACTTGTAGCGCCCTCTGCTGGCGACAGTTCAGTGCAGCAAACGCTGCAGTGTCCAATATCAAAGCCTGGTCGCGCTGCACATCCTCTGCGCTGCAGAAATCCAGTGTGGTGCAGGCAGCCATGTGGATCAGATGCCTCCACTCTGCCTTCAGGCCCGGGAGCCCCTCGTAGGAGAACGCCAAGGAAATCTCTTCCTCATCATCCCCATCCTCCTCCCAACCCTCGTTCTCTCTGTAGTCCCGGAATGCCTTCTCAGACATGCACAACAACTAAGAATGCAGAATACGGGATGTTAACACGGACAATACAGTCCACAGTATGTGGTTGCAGAGTCATTGGAACAAATAACATGGGTTCTGTTAAATAATCGTGTTTATATGCCATATATATGCCTTACAACACTAAATTAAGAAAGGTGCTTCTGCCTCAAACCAGTAGTATACACTGGGTTCCCACTGGTGATTGAAACTTCTTGAATATCATGGAATTTAGCCAAGTAAAATGTTTGTTTATGGGTTAAATCATGATGTGAGGGAATTTAACTCGCTTGTATAATTAAACTTTAATGTTTACATTTTTAGATTTTGAGGTCTCCACTTTACAATTCCATCCGAAATTGACTAGCAAAACCAAAAGGTGCCTTTCTTTAAATTTACCAGAATGCAGTCAGATGAAGTGTTTGACGCTCAATTTCTTTTCTGAATGTTAACCTTTGCGTTTTTCAGTTTGTATATCGTACCATGCTGTTCCCTTTTACAGACATGTTTTTCTTTTCAATATGTAATGGAAATTCAGACTTAGTCAAGGAATGTGATATTTGACTTGCAGTGGGAACCCTACATACTACAGACTATCATCGATGTCATGAGTTTCTGCAGACCTTTAGTTTTGTGCTGTAGTTACTGTCTAAACCAGCATTAAAGTACGGATATTTACAAATTATTGCAATTTACCTTCAGGGTGGTGTGGAGCTCTGCGTCTGTGAGGCAGCCCTGTTTGCCAAAGATGATTGCTTGTTTCTCCCCCACCATCTCACAAAGCAGTCCCCATTTCTCCGCCATTAGCTGTTGGTCTGAATCTGACTTAATACCTGAGAACAAGTGGAAGCACGTGGTGAGGTAGACGCCCTTTGTTAGGTGAATGAGAACAGCCACGTAATCTGCTGACGCTGGTCTGCAGCCATGCTTGTTTACAACGTCTGTGCTTAATTCCTGTGTGGAGGCAAAATCAGTAACCAGGGGAAAGTAGCTACATGTGCACAAAAACATCACTAGCTTTGTACTAATGTAGTCTGTAGCTGACCTTTTAAAAGGGAGTCAGCAAGTGTAAGCTTTCTTTTGGGTCCAATTCAACACATATCTCCTAATGATCTGCCAGCTCTGTATAATGTTTCTACACGGCCCTGGCTCTAGTGGAAACAAAGTGGTGCAGACCACACCACACTATCCCAGCCCTCTGGCATTGAATGGAGAGGCGTTTATCTTTCTCGAGCATCGCTGACTCCACCGTTAGCCGTCTGAATAATTACTGCTGGTACCTTGTTCGGCAGCTTTGAAGACGTTCGCTAAAGGGATGTCGGCGGTGTCGTTGCTGTTGCTAGGATATGGCTCTGTGAATCCGTACATGTGTAGCAGCTGCCAGTTGGCCATCGGTCCATAGGTGTTAAAAACTTCTTCCCCTTTATGAATTGGACGCACACACACCATCTTCAACCTGTCCTGAGAAAGTGGAGTAAAATAAGGTAGAAAATGGATGAATTTTAAATTAACAAGAAAATGTAAGGGTCAGTGAAAGGGGTGTGTCTCCTCACTGGTGTATACTCCAGATTGGCGTTGTGATTGGACACGTGGTTCAGCATGTCAGCCATGGGAACCATCATTGGCGGGTTTGGACAGCTCTCATCTTCATCGTCCTCATCTTCATCATCCTCATCCGGGGGCTCTTGGAAGCTATAGCAATAGGAGGAAGATGTATGTGTTTACCTTGATTACCGCCAGTGCTGAGATATAAACCCAAGACAATGTGCCAGAATTTGCAATTCTTCCAATGGCCACACACTTTTGGAGGCTGCCCCCCCATAGACCCCTCCTTTCCATCCCATCCACCACCAGCACCCCCATGTTAAAATGTCCAACTTCACAGCAGAAATAAACATGTTTACAGCCTGGCACAAAACATATTTGGTCTCCATCGCTAGCTTCCCCATTCACAGCTGCAAAGGGGGGTTAACACAGCATCATTCATCATCTGAAAATAGATTAGCTTCCAACCCATACCATACAGCAACCTTATGGGTGACATCTACCTGTAGGCCATGACGAAGGCCACGAGGCGTGTGTACAGCTCCAGGGTGTGTGTGCCGGGGCTCCAAAGGTCGGGATGCTGGCGGATGTAGGGCAGGACCACATCGGCGTATTCCCTCTGGATTTTGCTCAGGTCAGTTTCCACCGCCTCGGGAATGCCCGTGCCCTTCAGCAGAGTCCGCCGCTCGTCTTCACACCTGGACGAAACGAGACGGCGGAGCATTGGGTTGTTATGTGCGTGTGATAGTCTCACAGCAGGAACAGCCAGTGAAGTTCTGTGGACACAAGGCTGGCTAAATGCATCAAGACCTGCCTACTTTACAGGAGAGGTATTTTGATTGACATGCACGACGACCAACTACATGGCTTAAGTGATGAAATAGGACGTTAAACGTATTACTAAGGAATTCTTTTGGAAACTAAATTCCCCACGCATTCTGGCTGTGTGCAGGTCTTGTAAATCTGTTAAATAAGTAGGTTATGGTTACTGTTTACAAGAAATGGACAGGCAGGAATTAGTAAATAAAGCACTGCACTTTCAATGCTAACAGCCAATGAAAATCTACCTTCCTTGTAGTGCTGACATGCTAACAAGGGCATATGCACCAGACATTCAGCACGAGTTGCTTATGTGAAGTAGTGCTAATGAACAGAAGAGGCTGAGACTAGGGTGTAGTGGCAATGCTTGCTGCGCATTCCCATCTTTTCCACCTACATGCTAATGAACAATATGCTATTATGCAACATGCTAATATAGAGTAGTACATAGATAGTATATTCATTATTTCAGTGCACCTCTAATTGTACAACTATTACTAAGTGTAAATAGGGTCGGTCGTTGCACCCAAGGAAGATGTTCCTTACCAGAACATAGGCTGATCCAGGACGCTGAAGTCAGGCCAGAGGGACAGGTAGGGCCTCCAGTAGGACTCAGGGGACGTGTATTCGTACAGTAGAGACAACAGCAATGGTACCCAGCCTGAGAGATTCTGCAGGGAGGCCTTATCTGGGAGAAAAACAACCCGGGAATGTCAGATGACCTCGACGCTTTCTCAACTGGAGTTTATGTGTCTGCAAATGTCTGACGACATTGATGTGTTCTGATCTGTAGTTTGTTTGTGTGTTGTTCTGATGTCCGACAATATTGACGTGTTCTCAACTGTAGTTTGTGTGTTGTTAATAAATAAATGAAGACATTAAACACATCGTTTGCGCTCTCATTTACAGAGCCCAGGAGAGTGTGTGATGCAATCGCCCACTGCGCTGCTACAACATTTAACATGCTTTTCATTGAGAGTTTGACAATTTAGGGGCAAAACATTAATTCTGCTCAGGAACTATTCAGGTTTACAAATAAAAATGTGCCTGAAACAGGAGATGCACACAAAAGAAATCTAGTGTATTTTCAGATTGATAAAGTACGGTGTACACGTGTTTAAGTGTGTACTGTATAGTGGAACCAAACCGTGGAACTCAATGGCTCAGTGGTGTTGCCGTACACCAAGGCAGACCCTGATGTTTTCTGCAACATCAGGATGGCCTGTGTTGGACTTGAGAGATATGGCCTGTGTTGGACTGTTAGATATGCCATGTGGATCTTTTCACCTTGCTCAAGCAGGGCAGAAACTTTAGATGTTCCCTGGTGGAGAAGCGCTGATCTGGGGATGGTGAACAAAATCTCTCCCTCCTCAATGTCCTCATTAGCCAGCATACCATACGCGGCCACTGTCCCCTCATTACTCAGAAACACCTGCAGACATCCCGTCAGTATAAAGTGACGTTTTTGCTTGAGAAAGTATAAATTTTTTTAACATTCCATATAATGTTAAAATAGTTTGTATTTCACATTCTTCTCTTTTGGTTCAGAGATTGCATGGTTTAAGACGGCTGCATACCGACTGATTGACGGAGGCCTACCTTATTGCTGAGTATGAGGTCCACTTTGTCACACCACTGTAGAAAGATCTTAAGAGACTCTGCGCTGTCATCTACCTGTCGATGACATGACGATTCAATCACAATGTTCCAAATTACAATAGTATGGCAAATATGTCATACTAACAGAAGCTATATCATCCAATATATCCAAGCAGACCCAACTAGAATGACAGCCAATGACATACTCTACGGTGCGATAACGGTTCCGTGCTATCTACCGCTATTGATTAAAACCCCTGACCTATATATAATGTATTACAGTTTGACATATTTTATAGACAGCAACGTTAAACAGCTACATTCAAATACACGGGCGGTAGTTAGCTATTATACGTGAATTCAAACCTTTAGTCTTTTAGCTTCTGACGCCATTTTTATTCAAAACAAAAAACTAAACATCTGTGAACACAAAGTGAATCGTGGCTGGTATCTCAACACTGAGTGAGGAACCACATGGACGGGTTACGGGAAATGCAGATTCCTTCCGCCTGTGAAGACCACCTACCAAACCAATCATATGGTCTAGCTATCAATATGATGCTATCCAAATAATATGAATGTATGGAATTAGATATTTACTTGTACAGATAGTATAATATGTAGTCTACTACTCCATTGAACACCACCAATTCATGCATGTGTGTTTGTGTAACATAATGCAGAACCATTTAAATCTATAATCGCAACTTTTGCTCGTTGAATTGTGGCCAACCGCTAGGTGGTGATATATACCGCATTAAGATATTTCCCAGGCTAGTTGCTATAATATATCTATTTCAGACAAAAATGCACTGTAGTAGCCTGCCCTACAGCAATCAAATAATATGATGACACTAGCTGTGCTCTATAATTAGTCTACTATTGCATCTTACTGCGCTCTTTATTTAATTAACCTAATGTTAAACATTGTGTACAGTAAATGAGTGTGTGTGTGTGTGTGTGTGTGTGTGTGTGTGTGTGTCTGTTATAAAATATAATACAAAATAAAATCTAGCCATTTCTTTGGGGAGAATGCGCGCGCGCGTGCACGTGTATGGTGCGCTTGCATTGTAGGGTATTATGTAGTCTTAGTCAACGGTGTGGAATGCTATTTCCCAAAACACAAGGTCAGGCGAGAATTACACTCGGGTGTGAAATTTTCCACAAAGCAGGTGATCACGTGATCTTCTAGATTGTTACAAAAATAATCAGATCACTACTTTGTCAGTTAGGTCAACAATGGTGGTGGTGATTCAATTATTTAACCTGCACGTCGCTCACACCCACCGCCACACTACACGTCTGTTTGCTCCATAGGGTTTATTCCTTTTGAACACCCTTCAAATATCCTCTCCACTTGTCAACAGTCAATATAACTTATCTGCTTTGCTTACCTCTTGATTTTTACTTACGAAAATTAACTCTATATATATATGGCTGCTGAGTCAGCATCATTCTCTCTCTCTCTCTCTCTCTCTCTCTCTCTCTCTCTCTCTCTCTCTCTCTCTTGCTCTCTCTTGCTCTCTCTACCACGGACACGCGCACACACATCCCTCTCTATCACGTACGCGCGCGCACACACGCACACTATTTCATTCATCTAATTTAATCTATGTAATTTGATTGCATCAAATGTCTGGCATTAGTAATTCTGTATGAAACCTCTCAGACAAATTAAAGTAAATATCTCAGAATCAGCTTTGAGAGATACAGTATGTGTTGGCTGTGAGCATACCTCACTATATTGTGGCTACCTGTCAACTTAATCCCTGGGAAGAAATCATCTCAGCCTTCCACAGCTGTGTATTGTGACATTCACCCACAAACTATGAAACATGTCATTGATTGCATTGAGATACAATATGTAATAATGTATAAGTGATTGTAAGTGGTAAGTAATTTGTTTATAACGAACCTGTCATTTTAAATGACGAGGTTTAATGACTGACATTAGAAACTATTACAAAATACAGGAATGCTGCTGTGTCTAAAATGACCATGTTTTCTCATTATTTAGAATGTGACACACAAAATCTTAGATGTCTGGCCAATCTCGAAGAACCACAAACTGTGTGGTGTTAAAATAACGTCAACAGATTTATCCAGAATAGTTGTAGTGACCTTGGGTACTGGACACGGACAACACATCTGCCAGCTCTGGCAGTGGGTGTGTATATGGGCAGTCCGGCCAAGGCTGATTCATTCCTGTTCTCATTGCCAGCCTAGACAACAGCATACTCCAAATACGTGACCTCAAATTCATTCCTGTTCCCATTGCCAGCCTAGACAACAGCATACTCCAAATACGTGACCTCAAATTCATTCCTGTTCCCATTGCCAGCCTAGACAACAGCATACTCCAAATACGTGACCTCAAATTCATTCCTGTTCTCATTGCCAGCCTAGACAACAGCATACTTCAAATAACATAGATAGCAAACAGGCATTTGAGGAGCTTCATCTTCTTCTATGTTTTGGAGCCTTGTGTTTTGTACCTTATATACAGTTTACTTACTTATACAGCTGTATAGGCTGGTTTCTGAAAACATAGTGTACCTGATTTAGGTTTATAAATCATTTTTACATATATAATGCTTGGGTGCATCACCTTAATGCTTTTGTTTACATGAATAAGTAAGATGCTGATTTTATAATATAAAACATATCTTGTCATTCTTCTTTCAATATAAGTTATTCATGCAATATCCTGTTTTAACCATCACCATCACATGCTTAGTCCAAACAATATTTAGTAAACCAATATTTGCACTGTGTGCAACAGATTAATGCGGGTTGACTTACTTCAACATGTCAGTCTACTTTCTTCAGATTTGCTTAAATTGTAGGTGTTTCTCACATGCCTGCAATTGATCCTTCCGCCTTTCCATCTGCCGCTGGCATGTCTATACCTCAATCCACTAAGTCCTCTAACTATAATGTATCTTTCCTGTTCTGTTGGGATCAGCTCTGTAGTGTATATGCCATTGTTTTTTGAGGACTTATACTGATAGTCTGTTTGTATATAATGTATGCACTTTGGCCCCACAGCAAGAAGGTCCCGGGTTTGGAACCCGGTCATCCCGGCCTTTCTGTGTGGAGTTTGTATGTTCTCCCCGTGTCTGTGTGGGTTTCCTCCAAGTGCTCCGGTTTCCCCCACTATCCAAAAAAGATGTCAGGTTCCTTCTCCAGTCAGTGTCATGTGACCAGTGACACTGACTCAAATCTGGAGTTGGTCCCCCAGTGGCTGCCCGCTGCTCCGTTGAGGGATGGGTTAAATTCACATTAATTGGTCGTTATCAATCTCTGCAGAAGCCTGATAACGACCCATTAATTTGAATCAGGTGTGTTGGGGCAGGGAGACATATAAATCATGCAGGGCAGCGGTCTTCCAGGACCAGGATTGCCCACCCCTGAGCTAGCTCCACCATTTTGCTACCACCATTTTGAATGCACAACGTCAAGGAATAGCTTGAACTTCATGGCATTTAGCCATGCCCACTGGTCGATGATTGGTCTTCGTCCAGGATGACTGTGTAAATGATCAGTTTCCAGAATATAATCTCATTGAAAATTGATTTTAACATTGATTTTAAAGCAATATTCAGGTGGATGTATGCACACAGGAGGTCTTTTCAGCGCACACCCACAGAATGGACAATTGGCGGACTGTGAAGAGATATTCGTTTCCGTTTTTTTGTTTTTTTTTGTTTTTGACTGATTGGCTGAGCTATTTTGTTTATTTATTAAGCTAATACACTTTTGTCAAATTCAGTAAATATTTACTCATCTGCCCATTCCATGTAATGCTAATTAAATATTCCAGTGTTTCTACAGTGCTGGCTCTGTAAATAGTAACACAATCAAAGTGGTGCAGACCGCATACAATATCCTAGCCTTCACAATGTGTTCACGATGTGTGGGGCGCTGCTTCTGAGAGAGCACCCTATGGCATTGAAGGCAGAGGGGTTTTTGTTTTGATCAAGCTCAAATATCAACAAGCTTTCCCCAGAATGACTGAGTATACCAATAACTACAGTATCCATGAGTCAGTTCACAGAAGGGTTAGGCTAGATCAAATGCCGATTGATTTTTAGTTTGTGAGGTGATTGGATTTTTTTTTAATACATAACTACAGTAGTTAATTTTGATACACTGTGTGACTGCTGTATTTTGTTATACCTACAATTAGGGAATTCTGTATTTTATTACAAATACATTTTTATGTATTTTTGCCCATCCCTAAATGTACAATGCTTTATGAACAAAGTCAGCCATCATAACGCCTGCCTGACTTAATTCTGAATGTTTACATAGTGTATTAACTTGTGAAGGTATGACCTATTCAGATATTGAAGTTGCTTTGGGTTAAGTGTCTCCTAAATACTGTAGTACTAAATAATGTAAATGTAATCATTATAGGTCCTATATATTTTAAACATTAATATAGCAGCAAACAACATTTTTCTAAATATACAGCCTAGTGGGAGTATTTTGCATTGAGCAGAGCTTTATCACACTCCCTGCATCTAATGTATGTTTATACAAGTTTTACGTGTGGCCCACAAAACATGTATTGTCTGAGATGCTAGTGTAATATCCAGTGACAAACACAATCCTATGTTCATTTAATATACCGTTTATAGCCGAAGTCTCTTGAAAATGAAAAAAGCATGACTTAAGGAAGAGAAGAAAGAAAAAGGTTTTCAATTTTATTGGTTATTTGCAAAGCAGAACGGCGTGTATAACCACTGCCAGCCAGACAAAACATACGTTTTCGTGCTGTACAGGGAATTTCCATCCGTAAAACGGTTCCTCTTCATTGTTTCACTTCCACAACATCAATCATTGCACAGTAGTTATTTAATGAATATGTACATTACTGCATAGATAGCAGGTGTTACAACTAGCCTAAAACACATGACCATGTAAAATAAATAAAAGTAGCACATATACTGTATAAGTCAGCCGAATGGTCATTGTCATATTCTTATGTTTTTATGCAAAGGTAAAGGCTATTTGGTTTAATTACACAATTTTTTCCAATTGAAAACTTTACAAGAATATCAATTGCATTTGACAGGAGCATCACAGCCTCATCTGAAAGTGATTTAATTTGTGAAAATGTTGAACAAAATTATAATAATTAATCTTATTATACGCCTATACAGATATAGTATACATGAAGTCCTGTTTAGGGTTAGAACGTTAACATAACTTTAATACATACAGCACCATTACTACAGTAACAGTTTGTCAAAACAATTATCAATAAAAGAGATATACCAATATATGTTAAGGGATTGAAAAATAAAATACAATTTGGCTCAGGGTTACTGTATAGCTGTGTAATCACCTAGCCATCACTAGGGTGGTTTTCACTGTTGCACATACAGATTCCAAGTGCTTTAAATGCACAGCTGCTTCCGATTACCAGTCCAATCCATTATACATTTAGTGGCCTGGTCTCCGGTACCAGCATTACTGGTAGCAATACTGCATTAACTTATCAAACATAAAAAATATTAACAAAATATAATATATATATATGATGGAATATACATAATCATAGAAGTTAAATGAATCAATAATAATCCGTTTTTTTTGATCTAGCTCAGAATTGAAATATAAACATAATCAATTACACTTAAAAAGGTGCCATATTATGAAATTCAGCTATATATGTGCCTATAGTAGCATAGATTAAATTCACAGCTCTGAATGAATCAGCTTATTAATGCACTGTAGATTTCATGTATTGTAGGCCTACAGTTAATGCATCTACAGTAAATGCATATCTATTATTATTGTTTATCAATAACTAGATTCCAAAAGCTTTACCTTCAGTCTCATAATAATGGTGTTGTTGTTATCGGTATCCCTGTTTCAGTTGTAGGAGTGGCGCACAAGCGTGCTTTGAACCATTTTTCCTTGCACGTACTAAAGCATGTCATAACACACCACGCAACTGTAGATCCCATGAGCTATACTGTGCATTCGGTATCACTCAACTCATTTAATGAGCTGAGTACCAATGTATGGGAAAGTATTTGAAAAACTTAAATTATCTTACCAAACTTTTAAGGTCTAATGTTTTCCAAACAATAGTTGGTTATGTACTTGTGTATTGTACACAAACATGTCTCTAATTTCCTAATAATTAATTAATTACCTTACTGTCCTAAACCAAAGGTAATGATAGATTGGTTGTTGATAACATACTGGAAGCACACCCTTCACCTGCTAAAACCTCCAAACTAATTAAATACACTTTGGATTAGTCCCTAAATTTAGATACAGTAATATGAGTGCTTATTAAGGCAGACACCTTGTTTGGTGACACAGCGAGCCGATTCGGCTGTAGAGTAAGAGATTAGAGTCCGGTTACTCGCACACTGAGAACAATATATATAATATATGAAGTTAGCTACCGACTGCTAGAGTAAGAAAAAAATCTACAGAGAAAGGTTCACATTATGGTTATCCCCCACAGTACATTTTCATATGGAAATGATAGATTGATATACATTGATGCAATGTTAACATTTCCAAATGAGAATCTACACCAGAATCTACTCAACCCCACTGAACCCCACTTTCTATCCAACTCAAAAGTTTTTACCAATGCAAACACAAGGCGCAGTCCCCACCCAGCACAAAGGTTAGTACAAGTATGTTCGGCCATCTTGATCAAGGCATTGTAAACGTTGAAATGGAATGTGGATGTAGTTTAGTAACTAGCCAGATGATATAGCTTAGCCTCTGCACAGCACAGGGTCGTGGGCGCTTTAGCTAGCCTTATCCAAGGCAAGGAGCCTTGGCAAGCGTGGTTGTAGTAGGTTGACCAACCATTCACCATCTCCTCGGCAATGCCAACCAGCTGATGGTGTCAGGCTATTACCCTGCGTCTCCTTCTTCCTTTAGACGCCCCAGGTCCTCTTCTGTTGGAAGTACGCATCAAATCGGGCCACTGCATACTCCTGGAATACATATCAGTTTACGTAAGGCTAACGCACAGACTGTACAGAACAAGAACAGCAAGACGAGCGTGAGCCGTATTCTGCTTGGTCAACTATCACCTGTCATTGCGATGTTTACTTTCCTAAATGCATGCCATGTTGTATGTCCGTTCTGCCTCAAATGAGGTCCACTTTCATTATTAACATTTCTTCAGGCGTGATCCAGCCCACACACTGCAGAATGCTCTCTGACACTATGACGTTTAGAGCTTCCTGTACTATGAAGGTGTTATTGGTGCAAAACATCTGAGCACCTGTGACAGTGGAACTGGTTGCTGTAGAAAATAGTGTGAAAAAGTTTTGCACAATAGGTAACAGTATCTTTATTTCTTTAAGTTTCTAAATTTGTGACTTGTAAAATCTTAATTTGTGACTTGTAAAATAATATTTGTGCACCTGCAATGGAGAATTTGAAAAGGTGTAACTGTTTCTACAGGTTTGCAACTCAAAACATGTATCTCTATGACTTCAAATGTACTGATACATGTGTGGCTACAATATTTTCTACAACTACAAATTCCACTGTCACAGGTGCTCAGATGTTTTGCACCAATGACACCTTCATACTGTACAATTATTTACAACGCTGGGTGTCCAGAGAGGCATACAGCAAGCAACCTCCGATCAAATGTTCTGAAACACCACACGATAGGAACTACTGTATGTGTGCCTTATGGGCATCTGATCTTCAGGGCAGGGGATTGTTTAGAAAACAAATGTTGGGAGATAACAACCGCAAACTCCAATCTGGCTGCGTTAAACATTCATATTGGAATGGAATCATGGACCTCGCCTCGAACGATCACTACCGTTGCCGTCGACTAAACCCTACGACCCGATGGCAAACTATTCTGGCGGAAAGACACCTGATCGACAAAATCTACAATGTAGTTTAATGTTTAATATCAATGGATATTAATGGAATTTGTAGAATTCACCAGTTAAATCAAAACTAAACTATAACACCTGCAGTGACAGGACAGCAGGAATGTATCTTCGAACTGAAACCCCATTTCCATAGCTCCTGTTCTCACCACCACAAATGTTACTTCTTCTTCTAAGTATTGGAATACGTGTTCTCAATTTGACATGGTGTGAGGGTGTAGATGGAGAGTCCTGCTAACCATTTGCATTCAGCTTGCCCTGATTCTAATGCTTAAATGTTCCATCTATCCAAGTATCCACAAGCAAACGGATGCATGCGCTATGCTGGATGTTTATCAGGCCCTTGTGCAATTTCCCGTTTATGCCCTGCAATATTACTTGCATAACGGCCATATGCAAAGCGGCAAGGAAGCAGTAGGACAGGCCAAACGCTGATACTCACCATATATCCAAATTCAATGGTAGAGATCCTGGCCTGGATGATGGACCACAAGCCCCAGAAGAAATGTGACGCCAAAGCAAACCTAAAACGATAACGAAACAAATGAGTGCCCGGATCGCGATGTTGTGGGGCACTGATGTGGACTGCGTGCATACTGTACACTGCTATAGTGTGTTACTGTGCACGTAATGTGCGAATGCGAGTCAAACCTACATGGTAAATATGACTTAAATGCATTCAAGTGGAACTTCACGTGCATGTAGTCAAACCTACATGTTAAATATGACTTAAATGCATTCAAGTGGAACTTCACGTGCATGTAGTCAAACCTACATGTT
>JAODLL010000021.1:3684324-3704406 GCA_026546735.1 Forbesichthys agassizii | reverse complement strand
TGTATATATGTGTATGTATGTATGTGTATGTATATATGTATATGTGTTTGTATGTATATGTGTGTGTATGTATATATGTGTATGTATATGTATATATGTGTATGTATATATGTATATATGTATGTATATATGTATATATATGTATGTGTATGTATATATATGTATATATATATGTGTATGTATGTATGTGTATGTATATATATATATATATATGTATGTGTATGTATATATATATGTATATATATGTATGTGTATGTATATATATATATGTATGTGTATGTATATATATATATATGTATATATATATTTATGTGTATGTATATATATATATGTATATATATGTGTATGTATGTATGTATGTGTATGTATATATGTATATGTGTGTGTATGTATACTGTATATGTATGTGTGTATGTATGTATATGTGTGTGTATATATATATATATATATATATATGTATGTGTGTGTATATATATGTGTGTATATATATATATATCTCATCACATACACACACAGTATCGATACATTTTTTTCTTCATTAATATTTTTTATCACAGAGCTTTGCTGCTTATATTCTAAATTCCCACTTTTTACACATCCATGGGAGATTCATCATTGGCTGGACTTGTGAGCTTGACTACGTGATGTGAACTTAACTACGTGTTGTGTGAGCGCGATCTTGACTATGGCCTACATGTTGTGCACATGCTTGCGTGGGCACGTCCTTGTTTATGTCTTTCCAGCCGCGGATGCCCCACTGTGCGAGGAGCCCATCAGCTCCCGAGGTAATGGACAACTGTCTCTCCACCTCATTACGCCAGCCTACACACTTTCTGATTCTCTCGTGTGCGCTACTGTTTGTGCGAGCGTGAGTTTTGAGTTTGATTAAAAGGAGGATACAGTTTAATCTCCCTTGCTTACAACTGGTGTAAGAGACACATTGTATTATTTTATGTCACTAATTGATATTGACATACCTGCTATAAGGTGGCGCTGTTGTGTCACAGAGGTGTTGCTTGATGGAGGCACACACTTTTTGACCGTATCATGTTGATTTCCATTACGTCACTACATGTTCTATGCGTGTTGTTAATGTAAGGGTCAGTATTTATATTATGCACTGTGTAAACACGTAAACCAATAAACGCATCAAACAAATGATAGTTGGCTTTATGGACAAAGGTGAACTCTTAAGAAGCCTTGTCAGTGCATCCATAAAGGCTAATTGGTCTAGTCATTACTACTGGACTTTATAAAGTCAGTGCATGTCCTGTTAAAAAGTGTGTGAGATGTGTCTCGTTTATAAGTTGAAATATATGCTCAACTTTTTCTGCCAAGCTTTAGGCCTAATTTCGTTGTTATAGCCTAATGTTATTACAGTAACATTGCACATATTACAATATTTCTGATTTATTTATTTATTTATTTATTTATTTTGTTAACAGTCTAATCCAGGGCTATTCAATTACAAATTCAATTGGGCCAGATTTTAAAGAGAGAAAGTGTAGGCGGGCCACATTCAGCAGCCTCTTAATGTTGAACACAGTCAAATCAATGGTGATAGTTTTCTATAGAGTTATAGGCGCTAATTCCTTATCTTTCTGGCATATCTTTTGAACAAAGAATTGGTAGTCCCGCCAACATGCATGCAGTGTTCTACAATTGAAATTACATTTGAGTTTTGTGCACGCAGGTATGGACTTATCACTCAGACTAATTTCATTGCGCTGATTATTATGTCTGGACTACATTACAAATGGGCCATGTCATGATGACTTGGCTGTAGAGCAGTTAAATAAAATATTGACTCGCTTATGGTATAATGGATATACTGTATATTCAAATAGAGTACAGTGTTCAAGGGTGCAATCCACTCTCGGGCCACATGGGAGTAGCTGGTCAGGTTCCAGTGTCCTTTGGATGTCCAGTAATACAACATCAGCTTGATGTACGATTTGGTTGAATCACAGGAAAATTTGAATTTTCATACGTTCCGAACAAGAAAATATACAAGACAAGCTATAGTTATTTCTCGTTTACTCAATATTTAAAAAAGAAAACTACAAAATCACAAAAATGTAGTACCATTTTGACAGAAACGCCTTAATAGTTTACATTATTTGTTATAAATATGTCTGCTTTGGCAACATAATGGTTTTAAATCACTAGCTATAGTGAATGGGTGGCTGTCCATGCAGCCTTAGTGGTTGCATGATGGGATGCAGACACTCGCTGTGACACATTGTTCTTTTCCATATTTTATCCAAACCACATGAACTGCACTGATTTCTTTTTCACGCCGCTCTATATGCAGCAGGTACAGGTTGATTGTAAACGGTCTCCCGCGGCGACAAGACAGAGGGCACACAGACAGGCAGTCAGTAGACCTGGAGTGCTTGAATCTAAATGTGTGAATAACTGTGTCCATTACAAATCTCCTCCCCAACTCCCTCCCTCCCTTCGTTCCTCTCTCTCTCTCTCTCTCTCTCTCTACCTCCCTCCTGCTCCACGCCTTCAGATGTCACCCACCATGGTCTTGTTTTTGTTCTCTCTCCTCTCCTCCTCTCCTCTCCTCCTCTCCTCTCCTCCTCTCCTCTCCTCTTTTCTCTACACTGCTGGATATCAATCAGAATGTATCGCTTCCACTATTTCTAGTGCCACTGTGTCAAAATTCACAGGAACTTTTATTAAACAGAAATACTTCATTGTTACCTTGGACCCTTGCTGTGTGTGCATGTGTGTGTGTGTGTGTGCGTGTGTGTGTGTGTGTGTGTGCGCGCGCATGTTGATGGCTGTGTGGCAGAATTAATGGAACGCATACACCTCCTCAACACCCAGCCATCTAAATCACAGGAAGGCAAGCTTGAACGCACAGACACACACACACACACACACACATGCATGCCACACCCCACCCCTACATACACACACACACACACACATGCATGCCACACCCCACCCCTACACACACACACACACACACACACACACACACACACACACACACACACACACACACACACACACACGCATTAGGGTGTTAATTGTTATCATAACACCTTCCAATAACAAGGCTCTAATTATCAACATGCTTGGCTGTCAGAGTTTGTATCTGGCACTTGTGCTATGAATCACGCAGTGAGTGTGTTCAGGCGCACGCACGTGACTGTGTGTAGGTGAGGGGGAGTGTGCACGGTGATGTCTCACTCAGTATTTGCATATGGCAAGGGCTCTTTTGTCCCTCTGTCAAATTATCTTACACAATCCCTCGCATCATTATTATTAATATTATTATCCTTACAGTGCATACGTTTATTTTACAGTGTTATTTATTTACATTTTCATTATTATATAAATGATTTAGTTAGCATGTATTATAACTGTAAGTGTAATCGTAAAGCTACCTTGGTACGCAAATAAGTAAATCTCCCCCGAACATTGCTTGCTGCATTGCAGACTGCACTACCTGCTTGACTGGCTGGCTGGGTAATAAACTGACAGTCTGGCTGACTAAGTGGTTGGCTTTGTGTTTAGTCAGATGAGAGGGAGCTAAGACGGCTCACTGCCTGGTTGGCTGGAAGCCTGGCTGGCTGGCTGGATAAAAGTTGGCTCTGGTCCTGGCTGACTGGCTGGCAGTGCCGAGACTCCTCAGCTCTGGGTCCCAGCTGAGTCCTGAGCCAAGCCCCTACACCCCAGCAGATCATAATTGGGTTAAGTTTGTCCGCCACAGATAACACTTCTTCTTTCTGCGGAGAATAAGAAAACAACACACACACGCGCGCACACACACACACACAAAAAGAGGCCTGGCACTAATGACGCTCTTTAATGTGACTATTTGTTCTTGTGGGTGGAGGGAAATTTGGAAGAAGGGGGTGGGCTCCCTGCAGAGAGAACGAGCCGAGGGAGGTGTGGAATTGTTAAAGCCGATCGCTCAATGAGAAAGAGGGAGAAAGAAAAGCAGAAAGGAAGGAAGGCTGGATGGCTGAAAAATTGTCACATTGCCACTGGTTTTTTTTTCTTCTCCTTATTACAAAACCCTTTCAATCAGACGGAGGCAGCCGGGACCCTTGGAGCTGTGTGTGTGTGTGTGTGCTCGTGTGCGTGTGTGTGTGTAGATTTCTCAAATATACATGCGTGCACATATAGAGAAAAGCTCAACGGGACTTTTAATTCCTTTGCGCGAGGCCACTGAATTGAACAGACTGTTTAGTGAACAATAACTGCAGCAGATGTCTGGATTGTGGAGTCTAGATAGTCTATAACACTGTTTATACAGTACCGATGCAAGGAACATACAAACCATTCGCTTTTCCCTTGATTGCTCATACTGCAGTGGCTTCATATGTGGTGCATTCTGGGATGACTTTAAACCATGGATATATATGTCCTGCCCATAAGCAACAGCATAACATAGTATTAACATAATAAAATAAAGTTTCAGATCGGGCCTACATCTGTAAATATAATTTAGCGAGAGTATGGCTTGCATTCAAATGAATGTAATATTATTAAAAAATATTAACAAGGCATTACATTTTTGTAAATTACAGTGACAGTTTGATAATAAACAAATCATATTCAATGTATTTTGTTTCTCTTAGACTTGAATTCCCTGAAGGCTCTGTCTTTAATTCTACTTATGTTATTTATGGTGACACCTAATGGTAAGTGGACATTTGTATGAATTGTGTTGTGATGTTTTGGACAGTATACACCTAATGGTAAATGGTCATTTGTATGTGTTGTGATGTTATGGACAGTATACACCTAATGGTGTATACTGTCCATAATGTCCTAAAGTGGTCATTTGTATGAATTGTGATGTTATGGACAGAATACACCTAATGGTAAGTGGTCATTTGTATAGGTTGTGATGTTATGGACAGTATACACCTAATGGTAAGTGGTCATTTTTATAGGTTGTGATGTTATGGACAGTATACACCTAATGGTAAGTGATCATTTGTATAGGTTGTGATGTTATGGACAGTATACACCTAATGGTAAGTGGTCATTTGTATAGGTTGTGATGTTATGGACAGTATACACCTAATGGTAGGTGGTCATTTGTAGGTGTTGTGATGTTATTGTATGGACAGCATGTGGGCCTTTAGTAGTTTTGGAAAGCAGAATACATAATTCTGTGGAATTATTTGATATGATTTCCCAACATTTAATTATAATTGTATCATCTCACTACAGTTCCTTCCATTCAATATTATTTACAAAATGCCATGATAATTACGATGAGATCACACATTCAAAAAATAAAATAAATAAATAAATAAACAAACATATCATGATTATTAAAACCACTTGATGCCGATTCGAGATAGCATATGTATTCCCCCAATTCTGATTAGTGCGTGTTTAGTGCTTACGTAGGAAACTGTTGCGTGCACTGGTTTCTTCTAGGACCGGTCCAAGTGAGAACTAAATCCAGTTCAAGGAAGCTTGTTGTTGGATATTTGACGAAATATGACGAAATTGTGCTAAAGGAGTTAAGTTACAATACAAACACATTTACCATCTTATTGTTTGCTTCTAAAGTTTTTTTTTAAAGTTATTTGATGATTTGTGTTTGTCGCTAATTCGTGACATCCATCCAGAATAGCTAAATACGTTCGAAATGCCTGGAACCAGATTTTGATCAGCTATAGCCCTGCTCTACCACTGCGCCACTTATCATACTACCATAATCCTTACAGTCCTCATCATCAGCATAATTTTCTTTATTGTGTCTTTTCCTCTGTGACTTCAGGCAGCCGGAATCCCTGTGGCCATCATCGCTAGCACGCACACACACACGCACACACACATACACACATACACACTTCTGTATAATATCTCCGCAAAGACTTTGCAGTTGGCAAGACGTGAGAGAGAAGAGAAATGGCTGCTCAAAACAAATCTGAAAACTAATGTTCATATTTTCCTCTACACAACATGAATATTTATTGAGATGTGTCTGCGGGCGAAATGTTTTCACTCAATCTCACCTTAAGAGGAGATAATACATCTACAACATGCAAACACACTGCACCTGCGCGCACACATTTGCACCCACCCATAGGTGCCCCAGCGCGCGCGGGCGCACACACACGCACGCATGTATACGCGCTGAATATCATTTTATTTATATTGCCTTTAAAGTCATTACAATAAATATTAATTTTACTGAATGATTATAGCTTAGCATCCCCTATGGATGCTGTAAGCGCCTACACAGGATTAAACCCCGAGTGCGTTCAGAATCGCAATTAAATTTGAACACAGGCACGCAGGTGAGGATGCGGCCTTCACACACGGGCGCGCGCACGACGTGCACGTGCGCGCACCTTTTCGGCATTGTGTACCCGGCCCACGTTAAGTGGAGACAAAAGAGCAAGGCTTTGCAGTATTTAAATCAGTTACGTGTCTAATTATTTCCCGTAAAAATAGCCTATATCTGGGGCAAAGGCAGCGAGACGGAACATTGTTGTCTGCAGAGGGGAGACCATAGTCTGGCTGGCGAGGGTTCAACATAGCAGAAGAGTGGGAGAGGAGATGGAGGGGAGAGAGAGGGGGAGAGAGAGGGAGAGATGAGCTGGTGGGAGATGGTAGAGAGGGGAGAGAGAGAGAGAGAGAGAGGGAGACTGAGAGGAGTAAAGAGGAAGGCTGCTTTAGGCAACATAAATATAACATGAACTGCATTCCTGGTGGCAGGCGGCAAGCGGCACAATGGGCCAGTGTGGGCGCACTTTGTGAAAGCTTGGAGGGCTGACTGCACCACCGGCAGCAGCCTACCGCAGAAACACAGGGCCCTTCTCGCCCCGAGAGGGCATAACCCATTTTTATAGCTGGTTTCAGCATGGTCACAGCCACGATTCACCGGTGTCTTCATACAGAGCACGCATGCGGTAAGATGTGTGTTGTGTGCGTTATACAAACTAAAGGCGCGGAAGGCCCACGCAGCCAAGTTGTGATTGCACAACTGCCCTGTGTGTGTGTGTGTGATTTCTTGTGATCCTTTTATAGCAGGATGTCCAAAACCAGCTTAATTGTCAGCAAGTATAGGTGTATGTGAGTGTGTTTGTATCAAAAACGTGTTATATTCAATGCTCCGTCACTAGAATGTATTTGCACATCCCCATACACCGAACATGTTTACGTAACCCCATGCTGCAATGTACTGACATAAAAAGATTCTCTGTGTATTGTGAGCTCGTGCAAGGTCTCGAGGGGCTTACTCGTAAGACACAGGGAGAGCCTGTCAAAGATGTATTAATGACACAGTGAGAAAATGGTAATAAATGGAAGAAATGGTTTGCTGCACAATACTGAAATATAACAAAAATGGAAAATGCACACCTTTAGTAGAGAGGTGCTGGCTGGTAAATACAAGGAAAATCAAAATGAAGCCGCTGCACAATACTACCTCACTGTGCATGTTGTCTTTTATGATGAGCATTTAGACCATCGTTTGGCCTCAAACTATGGATTAAACTGCGATTCTACGGAACCTTCCTAACAATGAGGTATTCCTTAAGTCAGATGTCTGCTTGGTAGCTAAATCGTTGGAATTGGAAGAGAAATGTATGTTAAGCCATGCAGTGAAACTAGTTGATGTACACTTCACAAGGACTGTGCAATGACATTCACAGTACATAATAATAAAGTCAACTTATATAGTGTTTTTCTGAGTACTCAGCACGCTGATCCTGAGCGCTACGTTCTCAAGTCAAGTTTTTCAGCCTTTGCCTTGGGAGTGGGGTTACAGTCTCACAATGAAGCAAGACACAGTTTCTAAAAGACTTTCTCTGTTCCATAGCATGAAAACTCATTCCTGTTATATTGAAAAATCGTCACATGCAGCAGATTCCATTGACTTATTCACAGCCGTGGCCATTAAAAGCTCTTGGAGCCCAGACAGATGGATAGTTCACCTTTGTTGAGGTATGAAATCTCCAAAGCACGTCCCTATTTTTCAGGGCCATAATTCTACATCTGCTCCCGGCTCGTTCCATTGATGCCCTGTCTGTATTAATTCCCACCGCGTGTGTTGGCCAACTTATTCAGTGGCGGTTACTTGATGTCCTCTTGTTTCGCCTATGAAAAAGGCCAAATCCGCTCTAAGATGACAGAGGGTGTAATCGGCAGCTATGTGATTCAACAATGCGACTCTTAGAAGCTATTGAGCTGCAAGCTCTGTCCTTGACCCTTAAGGAGCTTGTAATGTGGGCTTCACCCCCCTCCTTGTATCTATGGGCAGAAAACGAGAGTTGGGGCATCGAGTGTGTGTCTGCTACACGGGTAGGGTTGGTGTGTGTGTGTGGGAAAGGAAGGGGGGGGGGGATAGAGATCTGTGCCAGGCACATTCACACTTGGAGAACTGTGAGGCCCCCCACACCCCTTGCAGAGAAGCTCGGATGAGCACGCGCGCACACACACAAACACACACCCAGTCACAAGCACACACACAGACACATGCACATGTGCGCGCACACACACACATGCACCCAGACACACGCACATGTATACACACACGCACACACACACACAGGTCTCCCGGCGTGCAGTCATTTCACAGGGAGGGAGAGAGAGGTGAAGGTTGGCGAGTGAGGAAGACGGGTGGATTCTTCCCCCCCCCCCCCCCCCCTCCATCCACCCTGGTGATGATGGGGGGGGGGATACTAAAGACTCCCCCGTCTCCCCGCGGGTAACCGGGTGAAGAGGGGGAGGGGGAGGGCCACAGCCCCGCTGGTCGTCGCGGGGAACCCCACGTTACCCAGTTATCCATGACAACCGGAGAGCAGGGGAGAGGGGCGAGAGACCTACAGAGTCGGAGGGAGAAATGAGGGGAGAGAGAGAGAGAGAGAGAGAGAGACGGCAAAGCTCAGCTGCGGTCAAAGAACACTCAGCTGGCATGGAGTGCGAGGAACAAAGCCCCCAGTGATCTTCATTTTCCCCCCCTTTGTCTGTCTCATATTGTCCCCAGACATGCCCCGCTTTTCTTCACTGGAAATAAAGAGGCTTTGAAGAGTCCCTGAATCCAACTGAATTATGTTTATGACGTAAACACTAAACACGTAACGAGCTATCGTGCGTGATGGGACGTGGACAATGGAAGAACATGTGTGAGCAGGGGGAAAAAAACAAACAGTTTGGAAATAATATAAGGGGAAATACAGTATAATTCCAATCTAACGATAGGCCGGACATTTTGGTGGGAAACAGGCATATTCACGGAGGTTAACTGCCCTATCTGACTGTACCTATGCCTGTATAACATCTACCGTATTCCATGTCATGACCATTGCACGACGATTAAACTAATCCCGTCAACCGGTTCTAAGAAAAATAATACATCCCAAATGAGGCAACCTAGCAACTAATAACATTACAAGCGATATCCTCCAGTCACCCTGATGAGCCCAGGGCAATGGATATGATGAATCCATTCCCTTTAAGAAGGCTATTGGTATTATGTTTCCACATTTTTGCCATATCTATTCACATGCAAGATTTTAATTTCTGACAATATATTTGAACAGCACATTTGGCATCCTCCTAACTTTTCACAGCACAGCTACAGGCATCCTATTCCTTCACATTGGTTATTTCTGCTCCGCGTTTTCACACTGACCATCTCTCTCTCTCCCCCTCTCTCTCTCTCTCTCAAACTTCCTGATGTAATTCCAGTGGTCGGCCATTGCTGGGCGCTGTTGCCTAACTCTCGCATTCTCTCTCAACCTGCTTGCCTCTCAGCCTCTGCTTCAGCCAACCCGGGCTGTGCCGAGCTGCTCCCTGCGGGATCAGAGCGCTCCCCCGCCGGGACCCTTCTCTCACATCCCCCTGCTGGGACGCGGCTACATTTCCAGCCAAGCACTGCCTGCCTTGGCTTTATTATGTGTGTCTGCGCCGCAGCCCCGCCAGCAGAGGCAAGTAGAGGAGGGCGGCTGGTAGCCAGAGTCAGGACAAAGAAAAAGCAGGGAGACAGAGGCTAGCGAAGGGTTAGACTAGTAGAAATAATATCTTATCGTGTTGGTGGGGATTTAGAAAATATTAAAAACGCGTGAGAACGGAGGAAGTGAAAACAGCATTCCCCTTAGGGCGGAGATGCAGAGGAAGACGGCAATGTCCATGCCACCAGACCACCACCAAGTGTAGAATAGCGGGACTGAACACGGGAGGTTGGCTGGTCTGGGTCTGTGCCGTTAGCCTGGATCGTTGCAGGGAACAGAGACTGAAATAGTTGCGATAAACTGCTTTAAAAAAAAAAAAGGCAAAACGAAAAAGCGCGGAGCGGGGAACACCGCTTTCAAGATAGGTTCAAAAATAATTCCTCCTGCCAGATCTACTAGTCGGACGGTGCTGTCACCCCTCTCGTACGGTAGCCTACGACCCTCCAAGTGTCGCCTGCCAGGAGTCGACGCGGACGAAGCGGAGAGCCGCGGATTCCCGGAACGTCAAGGAACAAAAGAGGCAGTCGGCGTCGCGGCATTGACAGGAAGAGCAAACGGGAAGTTATTTAGTTAATTCTACAGGTTGAAAGAGCGCATCCGCGGTTCAAGTTGAATTGTTTTCGGTGCGTCTGAGTGTTGCTTCCCTGTGTTTTTCTGCCGGACTATCTGTTCCCACATTGACTCAAGTTGACGCATTGCAACAGGCGAAGAAGCGAAGTGGTGGAGAAAACAAACTGCCCGTCCATCTGTATGACCCGGAGCTGAAACCAGACCGCAACAAACCAATTAGAGAATCTAACAGATATGTCGAGACGAAAACAGGCCAAACCACGATCCGTTAAAGGTAAGATCGCTTCCCCCCCCCCCTTCTTTATCGGAAAGGCAAACTCAAGTGGAAGACCAACCGTAACCAATAAGATATTAAAGGCTGTGGCGCGTTTTCTGAATGTCTCAGACATCCAGGATTACCAGCGCTCGTTTTAATTAAGACGAACCATTCCTTAGTAATTATCTGGCTATTTTAATTTTACTGTCTGCTGGTCCTCTAATTGTTTGCAATTAGCCACCAGGTGTTATGCTTCTCCTTTAATTAATTATTTCCCTCCAGTTATAGGACCATATTAATTTGTCTAATGACGGGATATCATAGTCATGTTTGATGAATAGAATGTCATGACCGAGCGGCCTGCTCTTTTCACTCAGAAGTTTGTAACTTTAAACATAATTTTTTTTCTGTTATCATGTATTTATACCTTGTAGGCTACATATATAATTTTTATTATGTCTCTATACTTTTTAGACCCCCCCTTTCCCCATACATACGTATGTTCCACTTTTCCATTTTTATATTCCATTCAAACATAAATAATCTTCTTTAACAGTAAATGCATACTTGTTCAAATGCAGACTGTTCTGAATATTATTCTGACTACATAGTTAGTTCTCCATCACAACCGAAGACCTAGAAACCGTTTTAAAACATATTTTGTAGTTGCTTATTTTTGTTTTACAAGCCAATGTTTTGAAAATGTTACATGACTCTAAGTAGAGGAAGTCTTATTTATCAGCCAGTTGTCTAAAGAGGTCTTCGTTGTACTGGAAGGCAGTGGGGAATTAGGACATGTAGTGATCTTAGCGCCCACGTTTTCTTTATAAGACCCAGATGGACATAGACTCAGGGGCCATGTGGTCCTTAGCACCCCACCCCCTCCCCCAGGCCAGGCACCCAGCCGCTTTAAAACTTTTTCAGACACTTTTTTTGAATCTTTTAATTTTTTTAATTTTAAGTCTAACATATAACAGAAATATTTAAGGCATGAACACAATTTAATTAAGTATAAAATGTATAAAGCAACATAATTAAGTAAGTAAAAAGGTCTCAACATTTTATCAAACATCTTCAATATCATTCTGTGTATTCTTGGGGGCAATGCACAGTATATAAGCTACCGCGCTTCATCATTCCCTGGCATGCAACAGTTTAAGTTGTACTTGCACAGATGTCTTCAGTGAAAACCACTATTTTTTCCCACCTCTGCTGTGTGTGTATAGCCTATGTTGTGGTCAAGGAACCTGCTTGGTGTTCTGGTAGGCAGCATATGTGTAAATGTTTCTCTATGTGAAATAGTTCCTATAGGCCATACAAACAGAAGAAACCCTACTTCGGTAAAAGGCATTTATCTTAAATATCCAGTACACATTCCACGGATGCAGAATGCGTCGGTCCGTGGACCGGGCATGATGTAAATTTACCTCGAAAACTTTATCTGAGCGGAGCGGACATGTGGACGTTGACAGCGCATGTGTATACTACAGACGCCAATGGATTTCATGCTATGCTCACAAATGAGTGTTATACGCAACTAAAGTATATTTCTAGCAAATCTATGAATTACACCAGTATTGTTATTGGGAAAGGCAGTTGTGCATATAGAAGTTGCGTTATTAAAAATCACTAATTCTAAAACACACTGGTAGTATAGTCCTTTGCAAACAGAAATAGCTGACACTGTCATTACATAAAGGTTTATGCTGATTTGAAACATTTCTGAATAGAAGATCAGAATAGAAGATTTTTGTTAGTCTACTGATTTCTCCTTTCCCTTGTACGTTGGTTATTTTCCAACGGAGAAACCTGCTATGTCTGTGTGCTGTTCACCACCAAGAAAAATTCCTTGTTTGTGAAAAATGTGCAAATTCTGATTTAATTTCTGAAGAATCAGTATGCGCATGATGTAATGTAATAAAACAGGAACAAACCAATCTCTTTGCTTTGTGGCGCTCTTGATCAATGTGCAAACCATCATTGAGCAATGAACCAATCGCATGCTTGACGTGTCATCAAGGTGCGTTTGTGTGTGTGTGCATGTGTGAATCAGTCAAGTTTGTGAGGTCTACACACATATTTGTTTGTGTGCGTCATGACTGTAGCTTGTGGTCTGTGTAGATGCGCGTGTGTGTGTGTGTGTGTGTGTGTGCCAGACAGCCTGATTTGTGCATCCAGGACTTAGCTTCAGTCAGGCAGTGAAGTGAAGCGGAGCAGAGCGAAGCTGAGCCGAGCGACTAGCTTTGCCTCTCGCGTGTGTGCGTGTGTGTGTGCGTGTGTGTGTGCGCGCGTGCGAGGGAAAACCTATGTATCACGAGGCAGAGGTAGCATAGCCCCTGATAGTCCTGTCTTGCTTGCATAACTACTCTCTCTCTCTGTGTGTGTGTGTGTGTGTGTGTGTGTGTGTCCACGCTTTGCTATCTCTCCTTCACACCTTGCCCCACTGACGGCTTGGGAAGGGGGGGAGGGGACCAGAGAGGAGACGTGTTGTTGGGGGCAGTGAAGCTGGACAGGGGGGCAGAGCGAGGTGGGAATCAACGCCCTGTTTTTGTCATCGTCTGCCCACACAGACCGGACCCTCTGCCTGTATAGGGGCCGCACGGCGTCACGTCTGACATCAGAGGAGAGACGTCTGCTACCGTGGCTACGCGTGCAGAAGATGCAAGCGCATGTGTATAAACGACAGGGAGGTTTTTATAGTTTTTGGTTGCAGAGCAGGAGGCGTTTGAGAGCAGGAGGTGTTTGCCAAGACAAGACAAGTACAGAGGCTCTGAATGGGTCTGGTTGTCAGCGTCAGGTTTTATATGGGTGTATTTTGGTTGCTGAGCATTAACTTTAGCTTTTGCAGTGAGTTAGTTGTGTGTGTGTGTGTGTGTGTGTGTTGGGGGGAGGGGGTAGTTAATTGAACTCCTAATGCTACTGTGTTGAGTTGTGTAACTAGCTGAAGGGGTAGATGAGGAGGGGTGAGATAGAGAAGGGACACGCACACACACACACAAAAAACGTCTTATCAAAATATTATTTCAGCGGATTAATCCGTTTTTAATGTGTGTCTTTAGCGAGGCGAGGCGGCAAAGCTCTCCTCTCTCCCCTACGTCTGTCTATCTTTCGCTCGCTCTCTCGCTCTCTCTTTACCACCGCCCTCGGCCCCCTCGAGTCTCGCATGCATTATGTAGCGATGATTATTACTTAATTACACATTAATAAATCTGCTTCATTTGCAGGACATTAAGCAGGAGCTGATGATGATTGAGATGGGGTGGTGGGGGGGGGGGGAGTGGTGCATTACCTCTCATTTAGGATTATTTTGGATTTTGGACCGTTTATGGGGGTCAGCTGACGGGACAAATACTTTTTGTCTTAATGACATCATTTGCACTCTCCATGTTCTCCCCCACAGTAAGCCTCCCCCCCCTTCCCTCTCGTTCCGTGGATCTCCCCTGCGTCGGCGCTTTTCATCTGCGGCCTTGTTTAACAGTCATCAGGTGCGTTATTGACAAGCCCACCTGACTGGGAAGATGCTGCGTTCACATGTTGAGCCCCACAGTACTCTGTTTGACGGAGTTGAAACGGTTTTGTGAAATGTGAGGCAACCGGCCTGTAGGATATTATCAAAGATGTAGTGATGTGTACTACTGTAGCTATTGGTTTAGTTATAAATATAAATATTGGATAACAGCAACAACGCTCACCTATGAACCGTTTCTTTTTGTGTTTTTAAACTTGGAGTTACACCTGGGTTCTCTTGTCTATTTTTTGACTTTGTAGTTTATATTTGTACAAAAACAATATTGACACTAGAATATTTAAGCGATCCATATGTATGCTCTGGTTGAACTGGATAATCCTCGTGCACACACACACACATACACACACACACACACACACACACACACACACACATACAGTTCATACAGAACATAACATACAGTACCCTACAATACATATACGTAAATATTCACCTTCATGCTTGGAGCCCTCTTCTTGAGTCTGACACTGCTTCCAGAATTCAGAAAAGTCCCGTGTAGTTGTGTCTGCTACATGCACATATGTGTGTGAGATTATGGACATGAAATGTGGTGTGTGTCTGTTGTTGTTGTTATTGTCGTAGTACACAATCCCAGTTGCTGTTTTCCTTATTTTTTCTCTCTCTTGTACTCTCCCTCTTTCTGCTTTCTCTCCCTAACGCCCTCCCTCCATCTGGCTTTGCCATTGCATCTGTTTTATTGCCACCCACTGGCAGGGAATGACACTTTCATTGGGCAGTGGGCTCTTATAAAACCCCCTGAGTGACTTAACATGAGTCCTCTGTGAGCGAGGGGAGAGGGTGGGGCGGGGGTTGGATGTGGGGGAGTCTTGTCTACAGTGTACTACTGCCTTAAGGACGCCGTGGTTCGGCAGCACGTCGAGGAACGCAACGTTCGAACCGTAAAGAGAAATTGACGGAGGAGCGCAAACATCTGGAGATCTTCAGTGCATGTTTATGTCTCGACGCTCAAGAAACAGAACAGCGTTCTAAACTTTGGTGCCGACGTACGTCAGGCAGTGCCAGTGGGCGGTGCCCAGTTAAAATTAACTAGTTCTAATATCTAGTTCTAGTTCCAATATCTAGAACTAGTTCTAATATCTAATATATCACTTGACGCGCGTCGACTCCTTCAGTGGGCGGTAAAAAGGGAAAGTCAGTTATTGTAAGCTAATTGTAAGCTAAAACACGTTAGTCAAATTCATATATCTATTAATATTTTACTAGCTTTCCGTTCTCTGTGCGTGCTGAAAAAAGAATCTGAAACTTCTACACAGCCCTGGCTCTGTAATTAGAAACATTTACAAAATTGCAAACATCGCTCACAACAACAATGCCCTTGCGTTCACAATGCTTTTCAATGTGTGGGGTGGAGCTTCTAAGAGATAGTTGGTTTTGAGTTTGAAGTTTGCAAGCGTTCTCAAGAATGACTAACCCGGCCTTTTAAATCACGTCAAGTTTGTGTGCATGTAAGTCTGTCTATAGATTTACATTTAATCAGGAATGTTTGTTAACTCCACAATCATATGTATATCGGTAAGGTGAAAAATAGGCTAGATGGTGATGAAAATAGCATACTTTGCCAGTTAGATGTTCCAGTGTTATTTTATCTGTGGTTTTTGTTTAACGCTCCTTAAAATTAGAGCTAATTAGCTACTGCCCCCACTTAAAAAAATAGGCTCGTATTGGCTGTGCATTATGACTTGCCGAACCATTAAATAGCTTTCTCTGAGAGCTTTGTTATAAATGCCATTGACTTGTCAGCAGGTGGTTGGTTTGAGTTTCTAGTACTTTTTTCTTTTTTTAAAGGGACAAAACAAGGAGATGTAATTGGCGATTGAGGCAAGGTAGCAGTGCATTTGTCCTTGTAATGGCACCCACATTGTTCTGTGCTCAATTAGAAACAATTTAATGTGCACTTGAATAGTCGGAGCTGAATGGAGCTGAGTAATGATTAGAGTGTCATGAAACTGATAAAGAGTTACAGGGTTTACGTAGGGAATTACAGTTTACTTCATTTTTTGTAAAGGGACATGCTGCCACTTTTAGTACAGATAATTCTGTATGTAAAATGTTGTTCCATAACAAATTTGCGAGCATTCAAGCAGTTGTTCCTTTGCTTTTTTTGCAAGTTGCAGTGATCGTTTGTGAATGCACAAACGGTTTGAGAAGGTAGTTCAGTGTGAACAAACTTGGTCGCTGGACGAAGTTTGGAATGTTTACGCAAAACGTTTGCCATGAACGTTTTGCGCCAGGTCGTCGAATCTGGACACGCCTCTGGTGTGCCTGACGGTATTTCTGTGTGTGTGTTTCTGCGCATGCATTTGTGCGCGTGCATGTGTCAACTCATCTGTGTTAAGACAGTGAGCTCCCTCGACGAGGTGTATGCGTGCCAGCGACAACTCCTTATCAGTGGCCAGCCTGGTGTGTGTGTGTGTGTGTGTGTGTGTGTGTGTGTGTGTGTGTGTGTGTGTGTTTGTTTGTGTGCGTGCGTGTCAGAGTGTCAGAACAGATCAGAACCGAGCGTCATGGGCCATGGCTTGCTATTGTAGCAGCTTAGCTAGCTGCACTTATCTCGAAGCTCACTGGACCTTAACACATCAGGACACACACACACACACACAAAGGCTTAGCTTCCCGAACTTCCCACCAGATAGTCCCAAAGGAAACGAATCCTTTTGGACTTCCTTTTGTGTGTGTGTGTGTGTGTGTGTGTGTGTGTGTGTGTGTGTAATTACAATTCTACTGGATGAAGCTTATAGGTCACAACAGCATGTCGTCATTGTTTTAGGTTAGGTTAGATCTCATATGGTTGGTGCTAAAAGGAGAATTGTGTGTAAATGGTGTGAATGTACTTAATATATGTATTCTATATTATGTGTACTATGATTTGCATCGTGTCTAGACTGATTAGATGTGTGTGTATATTATGTGCATATTTTATCTGTATGATTCTATTTTAGGGCTGGGCAATATACCGGTGTGTATACTGGTATATCGTAATTTTTTCAAAAGAGATATAAGATTAGACAATACAGTTTATATTGATATAGTTATATTTAGCGTTTATTCATTACCTTTTTGACTTGTTCGTCTCTCCCTCCATGCCTCCACTTGGCCTGAGGAGTGGAGTCAGGAGCGAGTGACCACCAGAAAAAGATATGTCAATTAATGTCTCTAAAAATAAAAAGTGTTCCAATTCCGTCTGGTTTCCTGTTTTTTTTTTTCTCTCTGTCTGAAGGATTTAGCCCACTTTATAGAAAATACCGATAGGTATCGGTTTTTAACCTAAATATATCGGGATATTATTTTTGGTCCATATCGCCCAGCCCTGTTCTATTGTACGCTGTATATTATGTCTATGTATAAATAAGGTTTTATCAATTTTTATTATAAGTCATATTTTTTCCTGCTAGTGCCTCTGATCCTTTGCTCTGCCCTCTTCTATCGTGCCTCTCGTCCGATCCTTCGCTCTGCCCTCGTCTATCGTGCCTCTCGTCCGATCCTTCGCTCTGCCCTCTTCTATCGTGCCTCTCCTTCATTCTCTTCGCTAGCTGTCTGTCTGTCTGTCTGTCTGTCTGTCTCTCTGTCCTGTTCTGTACATTAAACATTAGTGGCGGGGGGCAATTAGCAGCTCCCATCAGTACACCTGGTGTCTGATGCATAATGTATTTATTGGGCCGCCCAACCTCCCTCCCTCTCTGATGCACGCATACACACACACACGCACGCACACACACACTCAGCCACAACTTCAAGCGGTAGGATAGAGTACTAGAGGTGTTTGAAATTAGATATAGAAAGGTGTGTGTGTGTGTGTGGGGGGGGTGCTGGCTTGGAGCCTTGCAGCTTTGTGGTGTGACCTCTCGTGACCCCTGCTTGTGACCTAAGCCAGGGCAAAGGTCAGGTGTAGTCAGCTCTCCAGATGAAACACTACAAGGCTACAAACGGAATTATTTTGGGCTCCGCAGAGACCTCCCCCTTGAAAAATACATGCTGTTGTTTTTTTTATTTTTATTTTATTTATTTTTTACAATTCTGTGGTATTCTATTTTATCCGGGTTCTAATACTAGCCAGGTCGACTCTGTCTGTCTGTCTATCCATAAGTCTGTCTGCCTGTTTGTGTGTGTGTGTGTGTGTGTGTGTGTGTGTGTGTGTGTGTGTGTGTCTATCCATAAGTCTGTCTGCCTGTGTGTGTGTGTGTGTGTGTCTGTCTGTCTATCCATAAGTCTGTCTGCCTCTGTCTGTCTGCCTGTGTGTGTGTGTGTGTGTGTGTGTGTCTGTCTGTCTGTCTGTCCATAAGTCTGTCTGCCTGTGTCTGTCTGTCTGTCTGTCCGTCCATAAGTCTGTCTGCCTGTGTGTGTGTGTGTGTGTGTGTCCATAAGTCTGTCTGCCTGTGTCTGTCTGTCTGTCTGTCCGTCCATAAGTCTGTCTGCCTGTGTGTGTGTGTGTGTGTGTCCATAAGTCTGTCTGCCTGTGTGTGTACAGTACTGTATGTCTGTCTGTTTTGGTTCACAGCCTGTGCGTGTGTGTGTGCGTGCGAGCGTGTCCTTAGTCTCTGAGCCCAAGCCACGGTGTTCCAGAGTGCTCTCTCAGACAGAACAAGCTGTTTGTATTGTGTTCTTTTATGCTGGCTCTTTGTAGCAGCCCTCCCTGTACCAACGCTTCCATTTAGTGCTGGAAACCCTCAGTTAGATTTTCACACTCCCTTCCATTCACCTCCACAGTCAAAAGGCAAGCCCCCCCCCCACTGTGCATGAGACAATATACAGGGAGAGGGAGGGAGGGAGAAAGAGTTGTGGAGAGGGGGGGGGGGTAGAGAGGAAAAAACGGAGAGAGTAAAACACCATATTCAGGTCAGTATAAAATAAATAAATGTAAGAAAGGGCTAAATACACATTTTGAAATTAAGATGCAATAAAAATATGAATTGAAGTGTTTTTTTGTTGCTTAAAATTATGTATATTCTTCTATACCTATATTATATATGTGTGTCTTTAATTAATGTCGCATGTTGATGCTATGCCACTACAAAAACCTCTTAACCTGTCACTAAACAGGGACGCAGAAATGTGGATGCTGCTGCATTCAAAGACACCATTATACTGCAGCATGTAAACGTCACACATTTAAAAGGGGCGGTATGACACATTGCAAACGTCAGCTATGACAATGCGACGAAAAACACCAGTGAGGATGCTGCCTGTTGAGTAAAGGAATCAACGAAAACACGCACAACAGTCAGTAGGCTATATAAATAAACCTTTCATTTCTATTTTGAAATTAATAAACTATGTGGGACGATCGCACTCGCTCCCTTGTTGAAGGCTACAAGCTTGACTTGGCATTGACGTTTGTTCTACGCAGAAAACCGCTCCCAAATATGACCAAAGACGCATAACTAGGATACTAATTGTAAGGTGATGTGAGTGGGTGCATGTGCTGGGGCTGTCGTGATAACCGCAATATTGCAATACCACGGGGTTGCTAACTCAACCACGGGAGATGGCAAGCAACCGCCATTACCGCAATGATTACAATTTATTTTGTGTGTATTTTTATTTATTATTTTGAGGCTAGCCCATCGAAAATTAGGATTCATTTAGGGCATGTCTGCTATTGAAGCGCACATTCCCCCAAGCCAGGTTGTAGCATGGATGTAGGGTTGTAGCATTTGGGATGTACAGTATCTCACAAAACTGAGAACACCCCTCACATATTTGCAAATATGTGAGCATATCTTTTTATGTGACAACAATGAAGAAATTACACTTTTCTGCAA
>JAODLL010000021.1:3673852-3684224 GCA_026546735.1 Forbesichthys agassizii | reverse complement strand
AAAGTGATCCACCACAATGACTATAGCTATAGATGGTAAAGTGATCCACCACAATGACTATATCTATAGATTATAAAAGTGATCCACCACAATGACTATAGCTATAGATTATAAAAGTGATCCACCACAATGACTATAGCTATAGATTATAAAAGTGATCCACCACAATGACTACAGCTATAGATGGTTTTGAAGAACATCAATTATGTACCTGGGCTAAGATCAACTTTCTCTTTGTGTTTGTTTATCATTGGGTTTACGTTATAGTACCGACTACAGTGACAGTTAAACGGATGAGCAGACTGATGTTGGTTTCATGGTTCTGGGGTGCTCCCTGCTCCCTGACATTCAAATACATGCAATTTAGGACATAAAAATGTATATTTTTCTAAAGATATGGTAACCATGGGTCACCACTGTGCGAATAGAATGACATGCCAGTCAGTCATTCTATGACAACAAACTAATATAGCCTGCCCTACACAGTATGCATTGACTTTACCAAAACAGAGCCTTCACATACCTTTCTCTTCATATGAGCAGGGTGTATCCTCTAGGCCAATGTCCACAGTATGCTAACCAGCTTTATCCACCTTTTCTTCGAAAAACACACTTGATGTTAAAGTCACGGCTAGCCTTTTGCCAGAACCCGTTTGAGCAATGTCAACCCCGCACCCGTCTTGTGGCTGGAGGGCACTTTCATTCAATTTCTCCAAATGAAGGGATTCAAATCTGTGCTCTACTATGAGCTACATATACTTAATTCATTACCTCAAATCTACAGTAATATACACTTTAAAAGTCTCCCTTATGGACATATAGCTTACTGTAACAATGCTATCACATCTTCTTGCTAAGGTTTGCTAATGTTGGTTATGTTGGCACTACACATGCAGACAGCTATCAACTCAGAAACATCATAATACTGCAACGGGCTACCGTACGGACCCGCTTGACATCAAATGAATGTCATCAACATTGAATACAATCTTCGTATGACGATTGATATGCATGTTACTTTCTAGTTTATTTCATACGTGACAGTCCAAGGAAAAATAACTTGTTTACCAGATACCAGTACTGTGCTGTGTTGTGCCCTTGACGATATCACCACATAAGTTATTTTCTTCGATTGGTATCCCCAAGAAACAACTTGTCAGGATATGGGAGGCGGAGGAGACCCAAGTGCGGGAAGCAGAGGCAGGAGACGGCAGATGTAATAACACAGAGTTTTAATTACGACAGGCAGGTGAATAATACAACCATTGGTGTTGGGGTTGTGGTGCTAGCAACGCTGGCTAGCCAGTAGGACGTGTAGAGTTGGGAGTGAAGAGTCGAGAGGCGATGGAGTTGACAGGCAAGTAGAGAACAGACGTGACCGCTGGGCGAGTGTCGCTGGTACGTGCATCCAAGAGATGAATAACGAACTGGCAATTGGTGTCAGGGTGTAAGAAAGCCTCTTAACCCTCCTCCCAGGAAGCGGAGGCGAGATTTCTGCACGTGAGGTGCATTAGGTGGCCGAGGACGTGGCAGGGGCGCTGTACGGGGCTAAACTCACGGCCTGGTGCTGTCCGGTGCTGAACCCGCGGCCGGGAGCTGTCCAGTGCTGGATCGGCCACGGATCGTGACACGTCTTACTAAAAATCCTTTTAACTAGCTTGTTAATGTAATTTTGTTAGTTAAAAGTGTCTGCTAGATGAATCTGTCGTTATGAATGTTTGTGGAGGTGAAGTTAGCGCATGTGCAGTGACGTTTGTTTTTTTGTTAAGACGAAACCATCTATAGGTCCAATCAGCATCTGCAATGAACATCCAGCCTCACACCTTGTGATCCTGACCACTTATTCTGTTTCACTGCTCAGACCATTGCTGCGTGAAGTCGCTATATGTGAATGGTGTTTAACATGCGTGTGTGACAGTGGCCAGCAGGTGGCTGTGCAGTGAAGTTCATCCTCGCTCTCCGACACCTCATAGGATGCTCTGGCGACACAGGCTAGGGCCCATGGGTTTTAGCCTGCCTTGTAGAGCGGCAGCTCTCTGCGTGGAATATGCAGGGTTTCGATTCCCCGAGGAGGACAGACGATCTCCGTGATGGTGATGGTTCTTCTTCAGAATAATGGTGTGTTGTAGTCTGATTACATTTTGTTTGCGGGCTGCTAGATTTGATTGTCTAACGCATATTTAGCTTTACAAACTAGTTTTATTTTTTGTATTCTTTGTGTACAAAGGCCAAACTTAGCAAGACTCAACAAAGACTCAACAAAGACTAATCCTGTTTATCCTTTGCATTAGAGTTGAAGGAGTCCATGACTACATTTTAGCACACATTAGTGTATTTTTAAAGCATTTTAAATGAAATCATTTGAATATTGTATAACACCTGTTTATGCGTAAGACAGGAACGTGTTTGCCCTGCGCTCTGAGAAATAGAACACTCTCAAGTTCTGTGTTGGAGAAACAAAGATGCTTCTTAATTGAGACAGAGAGACAAAAGTTCGAGAGGAAGATGAACATGAAGGAGGAGACGCAGAGACAAGGGCATTATCTCCCATTCTCCTCTGTAGATGACATGGGTAAAATAATTATTATCACACAAACAATAATCTGTCTTTCCCCTGCCATATCCCCCAAGTCGCATCTGTGGCTCCAGGCACATAATATACTGGACTGCCTGAGATGCATTTGAATATTTCTTTGGCAGGAAATCACATTACTGGCTATTAAAAAGTAATTATTTGTACATAAATTCCCTACGAGTTTGAGCCTAGTCTTGGCAGATGCCTGCATATGGTTATGTGCGCGTGTGTGTGTGTGTGTGTGCGTGCGTGTTTGGAAGAAGGGGAGAAGGGGTTGGGTTGTGGGTGGGGAAGGCGTGTTCGATGCTAAGGCAGTTAGCGTGTGAGGTCTTGCAATGTTGTGTTTATTAAAAACGCAGACAGCCTCTCCATCATCAAGGCCACACACTCCCCCCTCTCTCTCTCTCTCTCTCTCTCTCTCTCTCTCTCTCTCTGTCACTTAAACTATATTTCACAGCCCAGTGCATGGTAATTTAATTATCGATGCTTAGCACGGAGAGCGAGGGAGATTCACTGCGAGAAGGAGAGATATAAATTGAGAGGACAAAGAAAATGAGAAGAATGTGAATAATAGATGTATCTGCAGATGGAAGAAAGGGTAACAACACACCAAGCAGAGAAACCAAGCGTAAAAAGAAAGCAAGCAAGCAAGAAACCAAAGCCTAGATGGACGACTGGAGTTTGGAGAAAGCGAGGAAGAGATCACGTGAAAGAGGAATGGTAGATAATGTGGACAGAGGACAAGAATGTTTATCGAACAGCGTGGCACTCAATGTGTTGAAACAACTGATACAGTAAATCTAAATGATATTCCAATGAGTGTGAATGTTATTCAAAATCAGGTAGAACATTATTTTGGAGATGCGTGGGAAAATACATCAGGGCTTCTAACCTCTGAGGGGAGGGTTTCCATGACTTCACCGCATCATGGTGTCTTGTTTTGATTGACAGCTGAAAGCACTGCTGGGAGACCATCGTCTCCAGAATGTCAGAAATGAATGTTGTTGCGAGACATTAGATAGCAGAGTAAAAAATATAACAGGGCACCTTCCATCAAACTTTAGATATCTATTAATTAAAAAACTAATTAAAGAATTATAAAAAATATATTTTTTCTTTAACCATGCCGATATACAAATCATTTTTCTCGTTAGAGTGAGTGTGTTAATGAGGTGCTATCTATTTTATATTTAATAGATATCTAAAGTTTGATGGAAGGTGCCCTGTTATATTTTTTCAGAGGACAACAAGGACAGATTTATGGTGAGCAGTCTTTCACCATTCAGTTTGCAAGTGAGATTACCCAGCGAGTTACTTTTCTACTTTCTCAGTTCACTGAGTGTGATATATTTATCCCTCACATACTGAAAAGTCATCTTGATTGGGAATGAAAGATATTCAGTATCAACAATAAGGGTAGTTCTAGTTCTAGGGTAGCATGGCAAAATTACGTTTCAGTTACATTTTTCTGTGAGAATCAGTCTGGAAAGCCTAGGAATCATGTTGAATGTGTCTGAGTAGCAACTGAACTTTCCAATCAGTGTCGTGTGGATCGATATACGCGTGGTTTAGGTGTGCCCACAGCGAGCATGTCCAGATGGTTCATCCAATCAACTGCCAAGTATTTTTTTCAAAGTACAGCCATTCACAAACAGTTTCAATGTACGGCCCCCAGATGGACTTGTGACAACAATTCCTCTGGCATGTCAGGTTAGTTCTAGGGCAGTTGGGGAAAGAAACGTGTAAGATGTTTGGTGCTACTGAGAAAATGTTATGTATGTCACATCCCCTAAAAGCCACCAGCACTACCCTTACCAATTCTGTCCTCTTCACGTCCTGACATTTTTCAGGAATAGATGTTAGCAGCACTACAAATCTTTGGGTCCATTGCCCAAACCAAATCACAAAAGGGGCTACGTGTAATATATTTAGTTTAAAAAACATTTTTAAAATATATACAGAATATATATTAAGAGTTATAAGAAATATCAGTTTGATGATATTTCAAAGAACTGTATGTACTGAGTTGTAGAGATATTTTCTGAAATGTTTATTTCCAGCACAATTCTTAATTACACAAATAGTGTGCATTTGAATCTATTCATAGAAATGTGTTTTTAAACAAGCGTTAATTGCACAAGGACGTGACATCTGAGTGAATACATAGCCTATAGCAGTGGTTCCCAAGTCTTTTTCCTTGGACCCAGTGTGTGTCCCAAGCACACTCCAGACGAGTGCAGTGGGGAACCATCAGGGCCAGCTACAAAATCGCAAGCGGTGTGAATGCATGGTGATATTCTGGTGAAATGCTGCCCCCTACTGGTTTGGAGAAGATAGAAATAATTTACACAAAACACCTTTAAATATTAAATGAACCACGATTCCTAGAAGAGACTATATTTCTAATATCTAAAAGCACAGCAGTATTGCAATGGCGTGGTTCCCCCCGATTATCGCTCTCAGCTCAATATCTTTTAACTGAGATTACCGTCTGGAAACCCTGTTCGCATTAGCGGTCAAACAGCCACCCGAATCAGTGTGGGTTAGTTAGATGACGTTGAAGTCAAGCATGTTTTGAAATTGTGGTAGAGCTAGATGAGGCAATTAAAACAATTGTAGCAACGCCGATTGGTTCAGCTCTGTCCAATAGTTTCTAAATTAACCAGCTAGGTCTACGCAAAGTAGGAGGAAACTACTGAAAACACTTTCTCAATGGAGCCTGGTGAATATGCTCTGGTTACACCAGGCTAGTATTGCAATTTATCAAAATATTAAATTATTCTTTGAAATATTGGAATTATACCTGAGAGAAAGGGTGGTCAACCTATGTGTTTGTCCACTAAAACCCCTTTTATCACAGGAATTTTGTGGAATCTGTGTTGATGGTCTGGAAGGATCCCAGCATTTGTTCTGTTATATCAGCTCTTGGAATATTCCATCACATGAAAAAGTAAGATCTCTATAACTTTCCTGAATGGTTGTAGCATGAATGGTTGTAGCATGAATATACGATTCCAGTTCAAGACTGCTTTGTTGTAAGAGTAGATTGGATTTTGCACAGAATGTGTCGCTTTCACTGGCAAGGACAAACTGAAGTGACAGCTTTGTAGTACGACTATTGTGGACTTACATAATACACAATAATGGTACCACAAAGCTGTCAGTATTGTCACTGAGACAGAACAATGAAGTCTGTCTAACAGATTTATACAGTTGTATCTGTATAATTCAAAACCAAAACTTACACATTTCATGTGTACGTATTATTGTATTGTATTGTATTATTTGGAAAATCTTGAATTTGTTGAAATGACCTTGTATCCCAATTATACCCAGGCATCTGGCGTTCTGCTTGTTCTGGCCAACTGGGTCAGAGGAACTGATTGGACACTGGAGATGCACAGGGCTACAGAGGCACACACACAGGGACAGATGCACAGACGGATGAACTTATGTGGACAGATATATTGTGGCTTCCAGGAAAAACAAGGATGTGTTTTGTAAATCTTGGCGACTGTTCAGCTATAGGTCTCATGCTCTGGGTGGGCTGCCTGGCTAACTGCCTGGCTAACTGCCTGGCTGTTGTGAATCTATTATTTGTCTTATTTTTGCCTTGTCTTGCCTTGTCTTGCCTTGTCTTGTCTTGTCTTGCCTTGCCTTGCCTTGCCCTGACTTGTCTTGTCTTGACTTGCATTGTCTTGTCTTGTCTTGCCTTGCCTTGTCTTGCATTTTCTTGTCTTGTCTTGTATTTTCTTGTCTTATTTACTACCTGCAATCCTTTGAATACAAAACTACCAGTAATAATAACTAATAATACAATAATATAATTATACACATACCGTTCATCATGATCAACATTTAGTGTAATTTTCACTTTACTGAGTAATTTAAATGTAAAACAATGACATTATACTCTATATGGCACCAGGCAAGACACAAGCCTGCCATATTTAGTAGTGTCAACACTGCTAAACTGAGAAGAGGGCCACTTGCTGTGCCAACATTGCCGCAGATAATAGATGCAACATCGGGAAGTGAAAGAGGTTACAATGTTCTCCTGCCAGGTTTTCCCAATAGCAAGGGAACATTTGCCAAGTTAGCTTGCAGTCATGTGTATCAGATTACACCCTTGGTTAGTCCTTGTAATCTACCAAGTACTGCAACGTATTTGCATGTTCTAAAGATAACCAATCAATTCAGAGCTTCTATTACATCCCTCAAACTTTAAATGATCAATGAATCATACATTTACCAAAAAGCTAATTTGCCGATACAGTACACACTTTACTAAAATATTCTATAGCTGACGTGTCTGCCCTTCGGCCTGTCTATTTGTTACTATCAGCAGTGTACTATAGTGTATAGCAGTGTACTTTAGTGTACAGCAGTGTAATATAGTGTATAGCAGTGTACTATAGTTTTCAGATCATGTGCAGAGGCGGTTTTTACAAACACTTAATTTAAAGCCACACTCAGCATTGTCTATTTGCAGTGAGGGTTCAGCCCATGCATCAATCAAGGGGTAGGTCAGTAGATCTTTATTCTACAAGAACGTTCCTGTCATATGATTCTGACATTGGACCAGGTCCAACATCTTACAGTAACTTTACATAACAAGGTCAGGGAGCACGGTCCATTTTGGACATAATTGCAGACCATACAGATGAAAATAATCTGATGGCAATAACAAAGAAAGTATGCATTCTACTGCCCTGCATTTACAGCTATCAAACTGGCTAAAATCAATAAGAAGTAAATCACTAATTTCCAGTTTGTCGGGGCTTCATCTGGGTTTATGTCTTTTATGACATGATGAAATTACAGTCTACACCCAGAACCCAAATAACCTGCACAGCTTGTTAGGCAAACACAGCTGTGTAATAGTGAGATGAGATCTAATGGTGTGGAATGGGCTTGTGCTGGATTCAACCAATCAGCGTTGATGCTGCATGGCCAAAGGTGGCGTGTGAGCCAAACCGTGCGGGCACGCAACAGCATTTTGATCATCTCCATTTTACTTTTTATTTTTATTGAAAAATATTGCCTGCCACTGAAATATAACTGTCATAGCAGCCTTCTTTTTAGCAATTTAAAAAGTGTGAAAAAGCAATGGCTACTTTGAGCTGATTAGGAAGTTTTGTTAGTCTGAAATAAAAGTATGTCCTTGCCCTGGTTGTGGTTAGCTTTTCATGTTTCACTTTTTAAAGTGATCTATGTGACTTTCTGCCACTAGATGGCACTCTAAGTGCCCCAGGACTAGACAAAAACAAATGATTCTTGAGCTACACACACACACACACACACACACACACACAGAGGGAGTGGGATGTCATTCTCTGCTCAGGATGTAATTATTCCACTATATATTTATATCTTTAATTGGTTGCTGCTATCTTAATGTTTAATGTAATATATATACCAACTTGACCTTTTGTTATTTGTGTGTGTGTGTGTGTGTGTGAGGGACTAGATAAACTAATGGGTATGGTGGCCGGCCTCCATTCACAACCTTCCCAGCCTAAGCACAATGCCTATAACCCCTACTAACCTATATACCTGCATTCACTGTGAGTGGCATCATGTTAAAGCATCTGCTAAACTCATTTAAAGGTGAAGGTGATTCTACTGTCACATACACATAGTGATATTCATCCTCTGCATTTAACCCATCTCTCAGGGGAGCAGTGGGCAGCCGCTGTGCTGTACATAGGAACCAACTGATTGTTGGCAGTGTCACTGGTCAGATGGCACTGACTGGAGAATGAACCTGACATGCTTTTTAGATAGTGGGGAAAACCAGAGCACCCGGAGGAAACCCACGCAGACACAGGGAGAACATACAAATTCCACCCAGAAAGAGACGACCGGGGTTAAAACCCGTGACCTTCTTGCTGTGAGGCCACAGTGCTATCCACTGGATCGCCGTGCACTGTTGCGCAAAGTGATTATGGAGCAGGATCATATATTACTTAGACCACGGTTAGCCAACAGGTCCACATGGACGACCAGAGTCGCCACGGAGCACCATATAAAATGTTATTTAATTGTGTTGCTGTTTTTGTTTATTCAATAACACTTGTAGACGTAGATTTAAAAATGACAATAGAGCATTTAACATTATCAAAACATTTTTGTATGAATTAACTGATCTTGTCTGGGTTCAAAGTTCAATATTGTTCACGTGATAACAAATCATCTCACTATGCTGAGACAACCAGCTACGGAAGCAAGAAAAAAATAAACAAAGACAACCATGGCAGAAATACTTAAGAAAACAAAGTATTTTTGCAATGATTGTGATTTTTTGTAAACAAAGTAGGTCTTTCTCATTGGTCTGACTGACGACAGCAAAGCAGGACAATTTAGACACACGTTCTTTCCGATGTCCAACTGGGTGCAAGTAGCCTACGATAGTTGGAAGAGTGTCGGCTATGTCTGGGAACTTGACAGAGCTGGTTATACGTGCAGGTGCTTTAGTAGCCTATCCAATGCGAGTCTGTTAAGCAGCAGTAGGTCTACACCGGAGCTGATGATGTTTATCCGAATGGTGTTGGATTGGAAACGGCACATGATTTAAAGATATCTTATAGGTCTTATAGGTATAGTCGGCTATAGTAAGCTAATACACTTTTTCTCAAAAAAGCATTTAGGTATTTTACTGATCTCTTTGCATGCTAAAAAAAACACCGCTCACTATGCTGCTTTGCTTCAAAATGTATTGCAATGAGTGTTGTGATTGTGATTTGACCTTAAAGTTAGCAAGGGTTCTCCAGAACTGACCCTGCATTTAAAGGTTTCCTAAAAAAGTTCTGCATAATAAGTGATAAGTTGTACAAAAATATAGGCCCAACTGGTGTGATTTTGAACAAATGTGCTCATTCATAGAAAACTGTCAAGATACAGTACACACAAATAACAGAGATGTGATGATAATGCTGACTTTCAAATGTTTAAACGAAAAGATTTATATGTACAGTAATAACAGATATAGGGTTGCATGTATCTGTGTTATTATTGTGATGAATCATTACCAGTAGCCTAGCCTATTTGAATATACAAATATTTATTAATAACATTATCATTAAAGCTGAATCGTGTAACTTATTAAGGACGTTTCAAACAAGTAGCCCTTCATATTACTCAGTACCCTTGAAGTAGCTCTAAGCTCCAAAAAGGTTGGTGACCCCTGACTTAGACTCTAATATTTAGATCTTCTCTCATGCCTCTCTTGGCTCCCATATTCCTCCACCTCCCCTCCACTTCGTAAACATTCTCCTCCCTCCGCCCTTCTCTTGTGGATCATTACACTTCCTGTGATCCTGCCGCTCTGATTGGCTGCATCTGCTTGTGTGTAGGTGGGCCTATAGTGTGTGCGTGTGTGTACGTGTGTGTACTTGTGTCTACATATGTGTGTGTGCATGCGTATGTGCGTGTGGGTCTACTGTACATATGTGTGTGCGTGTGTGTGTAGTTGCAGGCTGAATCACACTACAGCGGGGAGTGCTGACATTTAGAGAAACCGATGAGAGCTGCAATTAGCATGCTTAGCAAAACAATTAGTACGCAGCCGCGCACATGGCTCTCCCCTTACAGCACGCATGTGTTTTCCCTCGCAGGGATTTTCACTCGCATCTGGGTTCGTTTGATAACGGTCGAAACCCCGTGCTCTTTATGTGTCACTGCTGTCCAGCCCCCTTCTCCCCCCATCTCTCTCTCCCTCTCCCCCCCTCTCTCTCTCTCCCCCTCTCTCTCCCCCTCTCTCTCTCCCTCTCCCTCTCCCTCTCTCTCCCCCCCTCT
>JAODLL010000021.1:3643472-3653545 GCA_026546735.1 Forbesichthys agassizii | reverse complement strand
CACCGTCTGGATGAGGCTGAGAACCTGGCCATGAAGGGTGGCAAGAAGCAGCTCCAGAAACTGGAATCCAGGGTACAGATTTTGTACAAACATATCAAGTGATCAGATAGTACAATATAGGGCTGGACAATAATTCAATATCAATATTTACAGCGATATACTATATTTTCAAAATGTGATAATTATTTCCGGTATTTCGATAAGATGACGGGGGCAGAAGTTAGTTGTATTCAAGGCGAACTATGTGCATTGATGACTTGCACTAGACAATAGTGGACTGTTTTCACATGCCAGACAATTTGATTAACTATCTTATCTAACAGAAAATGTAACAAAAAATTGTAATATTATGTATTATGACATTTTCCAGTCACGTCTTCGGTGGAACTGCTAGCTTACTAGGTGGCTGCGTCTAATTCATGAGATCTTTACAGCACCAGTCACAACCACTACTGACACCTACTGGTGGACACAAATATAGCCTTCATTAACTTAATTATAGTTACTGAACTAACAGAAAAACATAGTTGAGTTTTTTACATTTATTTTGACTGTGATTTCACATTTCTTGTTTGTATGAAGGCAAAAAGGTATCCATTTATTTGTACCTTTTTTATTTCTAAAATATTAGTTTTATAGTGCCATAGACATGGCAAATGCATTCTTCAGAAGTTTGTAAGTACTCAATTGTGGGTGTTTTAAGCAGTTTTTCTGAGGCGTATATTGTTCATATCAATATCGGAACTATATCGTATCGACCGAAATGTAGAAATATATGATATATATTCATATATTATAAATATATTTTGGCCATATCGTCCAGGCCTAGTATGGTATAACAAGTAAATAAGATTGTGCACAATTCAATTAAATTTAAGGTGCGTGAGCTGGAGTCAGAGGTTGAGGCTGAACAGAGACGTGGAGCAGATGCTGTTAAGGGTGTCCGCAAATACGAGAGGAGGGTGAAGGAACTCACCTACCAGGTATGTTCTGCTAGATCATGCTAACATTGTTTTCTAAATGTTTCACACAAATATTGAAACACCTTATTATGTGCCATTCAATGTTTCGTACTTAACATAGACTGAGGAGGACAAGAAGAATGTCAGCAGGCTACAGGATCTGGTAGACAAGCTGCAAATGAAGGTGAAAGCTTACAAGAGGCAGGCTGAGGAAGCGGTAAGTTTGCCTTGTTTAATTGCACCTAATTTATTATTGTTCTCAGCATAATGACCATTTGTTTTACCTAATTACATGTAATTGTATTGTCACTCATCACTGACTATGTGTGATCCTTCCACAGGAGGAACAGGCCAACTCCCACCTGTCCAAGTGCAGGAAGGTCCAGCATGAGCTGGAAGAGGCTGAGGAGCGTGCTGACATTGCTGAGTCTCAAGTCAACAAGCTGAGAGTCAAGAGCCGCGACTCTGGCAAGGTAAACCTGTGAAATGCAGCCCTTTAGTGCTATAAAAATAAAAACATAATAATAATGAATTAATTGTTGTTACTTATATTTGCATTATTGTCTTAACTTGCACTGATAAGAAGAATTGTCAGGTAAAATCTGAATATCTTTTTTCATCCCACAGGGAAAGGAAGTTGCTGAATAAATGCTGTGATTCCAAAAATAACGCAAAGTCATAAAATATGATAATGTGAACTTCATATAATAAATGTCACTATGATAAAAGTTGTCTTGGATCAGTTATTTTTTACCTGCATTCCTTTTGAACACAACAACATATTTAACAAATAGAAAACTTTAATCTTTGATCAATGCACTGACAGAAGAAACATTAAAATATTCCTTTAATTCAATTTATGCAAGACCAAATGCTAATTTGTAAGATTAATTTTCTTGCTATGCAAATTTATTAAATTAAGACATCCACTAACACACACACATGTTCTGGGTATAATGTTGTGACAAAGGGACAGAAGGATCTTCAAAAATACTTTTTTAAATGATCTTCTTAGGAATAGGACAATGCTACTGTATTTAATTTAATTTAATTTAATATCTTTTTAGTTTAGAGATCAACAAATAATAATTCCAAAATGACTTTGTAAAAATATATAATATTATAAAAATATATAGATATAATGTACAGTACAATGTCATGGAGGTTTTCCCACAGATATACTTTACTTGGGCAGTCGTTAATATACCCGAGCGGCCTGCCCGAATAAAGTATGTGTGGGAAAACCTGGCAACACATCTTAGCACAAAGATGCCCTCCGTGATCAAGCAACTAGTGGACAATATCCCCTCAATTTCTACCCCTTGTGTTTTACATTAATTTATTTCAATTAGCCTAATGATTCTTTAAAAAAAATAATATTGAGTGCGTAGAATGCCTGCCGCATACTGTAGAATGGCCTTCCGTTACCACTAGCGAGTGGAGTCGGATTGGTAACACGCAGTTGATAAGCACCATAGCATTCTGTAGGTAATATGTTAAGGTGGTTAGAGTGCTTTAATAATATTAACATACATGCCTTTGCTTAACCAATTCAACATTACAGGCAAAGACAGCAAGCTCAATTTTTAATTAGCCTCCTGACCGCTACTGCCTCTGATGACTGAGATAATTAGGCTATAATATACTTTGACTCAGGGGCGGAATTAGTGATTTGTAGGTCCCAGGCGAAGACTGGTATTGGGCCCTATTCACCCATCTCAACCAGCTGCTGTTAATGCATGCTGCATCCACGTTGGATGTACTAAACTTGCAACTGATCACATAATCAGCGCTTGGCACAGCCCTCTAAACTTGCCGTTACCACGACAAGTAGTCTAGTCTATGTTACAGCCATATCCGTAAATTGCGGCACCTGAAAGCAATGGAACAGCCGACTCAGATAAATAAAACAATTTTAACGATCATGTAGACCTATGTCTAAATAGCCTACTTGATAAGATAACAGGTTTGTAATTCTTCCTCAAAATTATTTTGTTTGGGTGACTATAAAATTGAAATGAAACAAGTAAAATAAACATTTATTTTAACAGCACACAAGCAATCAAATCCTTCAGCACATCTCTCTATGGCCTGTGTATTGGTCTTGCACTGATTAATCTTGCTGTTGCTTCCCTTGTTCAAAGAAACAGGCCAACTGGGATAACACCTGCTTTTCAGAGGTGGATCATTTTCATCGCAAAATTGAATAGCGCTTTGCATCGCAGTTTTCATACATTCAACGGAATAGGAAATCAATCTCTCCTTGTGCGTCTCCTTCAATATTTTTGTGCGGCACTCCTAATCTCCCCTTGACCCTCCCATGAATGCATATATGCATAAATAGCAAAGCGCAACTTGCGATCCTGTGTTTTCTTGGCATGTGTTCGATACAATGTCATGTCAATGTCATGTTTTACCCGCAATGTGCGATGGAATTACACCTAAAAACGGGCACTATCACATTAGTACATGAGGCCCAAAGAATCCCAAATGGTAAAATATGACTGAATTGCATTTAATAAATATTTATAAAAGGTTGTGTTGCATCAGTATAAAAAATGTCTTAAGTCAAGCAAATGTATTGTTTTCACCAACTTCTCTCTTTAATGTCAGGTTTAACATTCTAGGCCTGAAAGCCGACAGCAGATCAAACCGACAAATAATGGATCTCAGTTTTGAGTTAACTATTCGTTAAAAATTGTCCTATCCTATCCTATCCACAGTGAGCTTTTCAGTGCTGTTCTAGAGTTTAGTGTTGAGGGTTACATGTTATCTGGTGGTCAGATTAAGAGTCTTTTGTGTCTCATTCCTAAGAGTGCAATGGGACTTTTGCAAACACATTCATTACATTTTGAAGAGAAAATATTAATCTGTCTGTTGTGAGCGCGCTGACCTGGGCCTGTCTACACACTTCTTCAGTCTCTGCTCTGTGTTATGGCAGGCAGCTGCACACTCTCTCACAGTGGCTCTATCTTCTGTGTGCACCCTCAGCTCTGCCTGGATGTCACTCAACTTGGCACAAAACCGTCCAATTGGCCTTGGAGAAAGTAAATCCTGACTGGCTGTTTTGCATCCAATCAGGCTGCTTCCACTAGGAGGAAGAGGTGAGTAGTTATAGACATCGTTATAGACATATTTACATGTTTATAATGGTGGTTTTTGCTCCTATACCTGTTTGATCTGCTTTGCCTTTACTGTACAGAAGCTTATTTAAATCTACTCTGGATCTCTAGCCTGTCCTATGTGTCTGCTTTTGGGTCTTGTTCTGACTACAGGGAGTTTTCGATCACTACAGTGGGATGTGTATGAGGAGAAAGGCACACACAAATCTGATAGAAACAAAATTAAATAAATCTAAAATAAAAATATTTGTTTTGGCCACAGTGAACACAATTTTGTGTTATTTCACTTTATGTATTAGTCTTATATCTAGGTTTTAAAATAACAAAAAAGTCACTCCATGACCAATATAAAGCATCCAAACTCAATATTTATTTTAAAAACCACTAGAGGTTATTAAAATCCATAATAACATCTCTTCTGTGTCTCACTTAACTCTCATAGACCCAAGTAATATCATATCAATATGAGATTTGTAATGTATAGTTTAACTTAGAGTTCTTGAGGTACAGTAGCAAGGTCCAGAAATTAAGCCAATGGCTTGACAGATTTCAAAACAGAGAAAATATTACAAGTTCTAAACTATTCTTAGATTTCCTCCCTTTTTGCAAACTAATCTAGTGTAATTTTCTCATGTTTATCTTTGCTTTGCCTCCTCTTTTCTTAAAAGGGGGAGTTAGGGCGGAGGTACAGTTCAGTATTAGATTATGTCAAAATCACAATCTGCTGTGTTTCTAAAGAGACTGAGATTAGACTGTTGTAAGCAACATACTGATATGATACTGATATAACATACTGATACTGCATTAATATAGAACATACAGTACAGTGCAATTCTTCTGAGATTGGCATTAATATGGCGTTGGTTTTACAGCTTTAACAGCCTCTTCTAGGATGGTTTTCCACTAGATCTGAAACTCGGTAGTGAGCGTTGCAACTGGGGAGAAATGATTTGACGTGCTACTGTACATGCTTCGGGAACATTAGTAAGAGTTATGCTTTTTTGCGAGAGGCTTTCTTTCTACTTTGTAAACAGTAAACTTTTCAAAAAACACTACTGTGACCTCATTTCATTGTCCTTTCAATTGTTCATCACAATGTGTAATGTTCTCCAGCTGTACTACTGTACACTAGACATTAGTTTTCATAGTATAACATTTCATAAAAGCTATCTATTTCTCATTTGTGATGATTAATCAAAATTTCAGTGGAGAATCAGAGGTAGAGTAAATAAAAACCTGATGCCAAGCATTATAAATACATGTAACACTAGATGCACTATAAAGTGTCTTCATTAAATTTTATGCTCTGGCAATAAATCATAATGCTTAACCAACCCTTACCATGCCAGAAACTAATGGTTGCAAGGGCTAATATTAAACTATGACCCACTTTATTTATATTTATATTTTAATGTACTTACGCATGCAAATTTAATGAACTGATGATATCAAAGTAAACCAACATGAATTAATAGAATGAATATCTATTAGTTTTCTATATTATATTTTATTTATATTTTGATACTAAGGCACCAACAGTATAACTATATATAGTATACATTTTAACGAGCAAACCTCAATGTGCTGAATTTAAATAAGTGTATTAGCTATATCTGCCATGAACTGAATATTTATAATACGTTTAAATTTGTGTTGTTATTGAATTGATCCACTACTACTCTAGTTATTTCATTAAGTAAAAATGAAGCCATGGGCAAATAAAAATTCATTAGAGCCTTTTAAAGACATGACCATGTTTAGTTTCTGCATGCCCTGCAGAAGGACCTCTATATAAGTAGGCATCATGGGGAGGTGGAGAGCCATCAGGAGATCATTCACCATTCCAACTAGTGGTAAGACCAACGCTTCAACTGTCATTCATGAATAAATAGTTTGATACAACTCTTTCAATCTCAAAAAATTAATTAAAACAAACAAATAGAACATCTATTATACAAATGATGTAGTATAATAAATAATTATTATATTACATAATTTGTATAATTGGTTTTCTATTTGTATTAGATTGTAAATTAAAATTGTATAATTTTAAGAACATTAACAAAAAAAAAATTCTACTTGTTTACTGTACTGTAGGTCAGTCAACACATTAACCTGTGATTTGATAGAAGAAAAAGGTAAAAGTACATTTATTTCTATTTGCATTTCTAAACTTAATAATGATATACAGTATATGGTGGTGTATTAGGGCCATTGTGGTAAAAAAAAGCTGGACAAGAGCTGGGAAAGGGGTGTATTATTCAAAGATTACAGTCTTATAGTCACTAATTTAACAATTTTGTGTCAATAACAATCCAGACTGTGATGAGACAATGCTATATACTATACATACGAAAAACCATAGCCACAGATTTGGATGAAGTGATACACCATTTATGTATCAGGAACTACACATTGCTATATATTGGGGCTATTCCAATAAAAAAACATAGCCATTGATTTGGATGAGGTGATACTGTTGATTGTGTGCATACGGAACTACAACGCAACAGATAGAGGAAAGGAGATAGTTACACATATGAGCAGTATAAATGTGACTTGTGGTACAGAGCAGAAAACAATAGACTATGATCGATACTCAAGGTGTGTTCCTTCGGAGCACAATGTATCATCAAAGTCCAGATTCATACGATAATATGGGTAAATTCAATTGGCACAATTTCTCCGAAGTTTTCTTGAAACTGTATTAAAGTACATTATAAACTAGTTTTTCTCAGAAATGTACTTTAATCTCTGAAAATTATGTTTTAAACTGCAATGGCCCTAAAAAGCCACCACATATTATTCAAACAAGATGTCCAAGAAAAATACATTGACGAAGTAAAATTAATTTCTTCAGAAAGAAAAACGCCACCATGAGTACGGACGCGGAGATGGCCATTTACGGCAAGGCCGCCATTTACCTCCGTAAGCCTGAGAGGGAGAGGATTGAGGCTCAAACAGCACCGTTTGATGCTAAAACTGCTGCTTACGTGGCTGATGTGAAGGAGCTGTACCTCAAATGTACCATCATCAAGAAAGACGGTGACAAAGTCACTGTGAAAGTTCTTGACACCCAAGAGGTAAGCAGTAGCCTATACTGTTAAACACAACAATTAGATTCATGGATTTTTAAGATGAACTGATATTTTGTTTCCATATATCAGGAGAGAACAGTTAAGGAGGCTGATGTACACCCTATGAACCCTCCAAAATATGATAAAATTGAGGACATGGCCATGATGACCCATCTCAATGAAGCCTCTGTGTTGTATAACCTCAAAGAGCGTTATGCCGCATGGATGATCTACGTAAGGAATTCTGCCTACATAATAGGATAACATTTCCTAAACAATTTCCACTAATTACAATCAGTAACTTGATTTAATGTTCTCATCCCATTTAGACCTACTCTGGGCTGTTCTGTGCCACTGTAAACCCATACAAGTGGCTTCCAGTGTATGATGCTGAGGTCGTAAATGCCTACAGAGGCAAGAAGAGAATGGAGGCTCCACCCCACATCTTCTCTGTCTCTGACAACGCCTATCAGTTCATGCTTATGGGTATGTGATCAACAGATAAATGCATAAACATGATTTCATGTGATGAATCCGACTTGAAATATGATATTTTATGCATTAACTTTCACAGATAGGGAGAATCAGTCTGTCTTGATCACGTGAGTATTTTATATTTTAACTGCAAAAAAAGCACATTTGGTGCTTTCACTGTACATATACTGTATTTCTATCTCCAGTGGAGAATCTGGTGCAGGAAAGACTGTGAACACCAAGCGTGTCATCCAGTACTTTGCCACAATCTCAGTGGGTGGAGGAGAGAAGAAGAAGGAGTCACAAATAAAGGTATAATATGGATGGTATTTTGAGGGTAAAACTATTAAATCAAAAAGAAATGTACATAAAACGCTAATATCTAAATCACTGATTGTAGGGCTCACTGGAGGATCAGATTATTGCAGCCAATCCCCTGCTGGAGGCCTATGGTAATGCCAAGACTGTGAGGAATGACAACTCCTCTCGTTTTGTAAGTATGGAAGGATGTTAAGATGTGACTATAGACGTTAAATGTTCATACAGTATTTATATGTTAAATACAATGTTCCTATTCCAAACAGGGTAAATTCATCAGAATTCATTTTGGCACAACTGGTAAACTGGCTAGTGCTGATATTGAGACATGTAAGTATCAATAATAAAATATATTTCTACTACTATGAGTATAAAATGATCAGTGAACCAGATTTAAAGTAACATGTAATCCTTTTAGATCTGCTGGAGAAGTCCAGAGTGACCTTCCAGCTCCCTGCTGAGAGAGGCTACCACATCTTCTTCCAGATGATGACTAACCACAAACCTGAGATCATTGGTAGGTTAGATACCTGGTTACACTGATTTGATGTTTTAGGTGAGGAATGGAGTTCGACTAAATGTTAGAGAACTAATGTATTACCAGATACATTTCCCAATTAAATTAGCAAAGCAACCATGTATTCAGGTTGGGCAGAGTCATGCATGTCAACCACAGTCAGTTGATAGAGAAAAACTGATCACTGCCGATCACCTGCAAAAATCACATTTTTGACATAAGGCGATATATTGGAGCATAACTCCAGAAATCTCTTATGCTGCTAATGGGCTTATATAAGTTTACATATACCCCAATAATAAAAATTCTATGATTTTGGTTGCTTATACTGTATTTGAGAGAAAGTGGTGTTTCAGGACTAAATCCTCAGACTGCTCCGGCAGTCAAACATGAGTGAATTACATTAATATATTACAGTTCAGACAAGATAAATGTCCTGTCTTCTGATTCTAATCTCCAGAAATGACGCTCATCACCAGCAACCCCTATGACTTCCCCATGTGCAGCATGGGTCAGATCACTGTGGCTAGTATTGATGACAAAGAGGAGCTGGATGCTACTGATGTGAGTGTTGCTACCTTCAACATAGTAATTCCTTTTACAATACTTGTAAAATGTCACCAAAATTAGATGATAATGTGAACATGTCTTATTATAATTACAGGCTGCTATTGATATTCTGGGTTTCACTGGTGAGGAGAAGATCGGTATCTACAAGTTCACCGGAGCTGTTCTTCACCATGGTAACATGAAGTTCAAGCAGAAACAGCGTGAGGAGCAGGCTGAGCCAGATGGCAATGAGGGTGAGGATGAACCTTTGGCCAAAGGTGGTCAGCCTACTGTATATGAGATACTCTTTTTTTCACTTTCTTTACATACATTTTTTATGTGTTTTCTTTTAGAGGCTGACAAGATTTCTTACCTGCTGGGTCTGAACTCAGCTGACATGCTGAAGGCTTATTGCTACCCAAGAGTGAAGGTCGGAAATGAGTATGTCACCAAGGGACAGACTGTACCTCAGGTGAGAGACATAATTATTTTACTTTACAGTACATATTGTATATTGGGCCATAATCAATATCTCGAGATCAGTGATATATAGTTATGACAATATACATAGTTATGACATATAAAAATAATGTTATATGTTATATATGTTATTACATGCAATCAGTTTGGCACATTAAACCTCAGAAAGGTTTCATGTGCCAAAGGTTTCATGTGCTAAACTTTTTTTTACCACATTACATAACTTGTTTCAAATTTCCCAAGATTGTAATATGGAATATAAAACATATCATTGCATAAATTATATTTTATATTAAAATTAAAAAGTATTACTTTGTCAATTACAATGCTTTTCTACATTATTACTTATTTTATTTATATTTACTTTTTACACAATTACATATTTCACTATTACATTGTTCCCTTTTGATTGTTATATGGAATATAAAACATTGAATTGCATATATTCCATTTTCAACTAAACATAAATAGTATTACTATGTCAATTACAATGCTTATCTACATCATTACTTTATCTTCTTCAGGTCATGAACTCAGTGAGTGCCCTGGCCAAGTCTATCTATGAGAGGATGTT
>JAODLL010000021.1:3606633-3631323 GCA_026546735.1 Forbesichthys agassizii | reverse complement strand
TTGAGGGGACAGCACATTTACACTGTTCTACAAGCTGTACAATCACTACTTTACATTGCAGAAAAGTGTCATTTCTTGATTGTTGTCACATGAAAAGATATGCTGACATATTTGCAAATATGGCAGGGGTGTACTCACTTTTGTGAGATACTGTGCATACGGCCATTCTGCAGCAGTGCAGTTGCTGCTCTTTAATGTGAGGTAAGAAACAGGGGCAGTTGGTGTGTAAGTGAAACTATTAACCTACCCGTATAATGGGCCATCATTGCCAATAGCAGAGACCATGATCACCTTGTTGGCTGTGAGCTCCCACACCTGTCACACACACACACACACACAGATAGTGGGTGAAGACAAAATATACACCATTAAAAGATCCTTGGCACATAAGTGTGGTGATTATAGCACAAATAACGTCCCACCTCTGGGTACACGCTGAGCACAAATATACTATCGTCTCTCTCAAACACACTCACACTCACGCACCAAGATGAGAATACAGTTTAAAAGATCCATGTACCCATAAATGCCACTGGGGAGGGGGAACAAAATGCCCATTTTATCATAGCTAAAAACAACAGTAAATAATTGATCCAAAACTGCACACCCCGTCACCGTGTAGCTCACGGCGATATCCCAACCTCCCTGATTTCGATGCAGGAAGAGTAATCTATCACCTTGTCCACGAAGGGGTGGTCCATGAAGTCCGGCCCCCCGATGCTGAGGTTGAGGACATCGATTTTCTTCAGGATGGCGTAGTTGAAAGCATCCAGGAACCAGGACGTGTAAGACACCTGAGAGGTTGACGTTACACATGTTCTTTATTTAGAGACTGCTGTGTGGCACTAACAAGAGCAGAGGGACTCATGTTTCATTGTAAACTGGCTCGCTCTGAAACCACAGAGCTGCATAAAATAGCCAAAATGACTAAGATTATGTGAAACATAACCACTGCCAATGTGAGTCCTATTTCAGGCTGTTTCACTGATGCTGAGTTTGAAGATAAATACTGTGCAGTGTACCGTTAATGCACCAAAGTCTCTGCACTGATGGAAATACAGTAACCCTTTGATCTGGCTGACGTGTTTTTTTTCCTCGCACCAGCGTTATTTTGCAATTGATTCCAATGGGAGCGCTGCAATTTTCCAGGCTTTAAAACCTTTCAGAAGCGTAGCGTGGCAGTGAACGTTTTATCCACCGTGGGCACTGAACGTTTTTACAGTTTGTATATTTGAATAATATTTGGGTGAAAAATGTCATTTACATCGTTTGCCCCGCCGTCCAATCGCAGCGGAGAATGGGCAGGATAAATACTACGAGCAACCGTCACATCCTACTTGCACAACAACTATGGAGCAGTTGAGGATATCATCTGACAGCTTACCACAACAATACGAATACGATAAATAATGTATAGAATATTACAAATGAAATACTTTGTTGTACAATCTACCCTGTCTATTTGCAACATATGAATTCCCATATTCATATGTTCGTATGTTCCCGAGATTCTGTATAAATTGCGCCCGGTGTTTTCAGCTGAGAAAAGAAAAAAAAAATGCTTTGGTGGAAAATGTCATTTTTCTTTTTAAGGCATCCTGAAATAAATGTATTATTAACTAACTACAGCTTGTAGTAAAGAGGTCTCCCATTATATGAGGTGAGAGAGGTAAATCCTCCCTAGAGTGAGGCTAACTGGAGGCATGTACGTGTACCTGGTTGTTTGTGAAGACTCTGAAGATGTGCAACTCAGAGTCCGGGGCAAAGCCCTGGCACTCTCTCATGCTGGCGATCACTCCCGCCACAAAGGTTCCATGACCGAGGCCTGAAGAGAGAAGGCACGAAGACACCATCACCCCACGCGCGCCTACTTACACACCCTCTTAAAACATTACCATGAGTCTACTGGCAGCACTTTCTCAAGACCTTAACCTGGTCGTCTTAATCAGTGTATTAGCTTGACTGACATGAATGCAGCTACGGTAGCTTCTGCTAGCTCATGTGGCGGTGCTTAAAGCTAGGCTGTCATGGCCAGCACCAAAATCACCAGGAGAAAATGAAGTGGCCAACCGTCATTAATCGTGTGTCACATTCAAAGTTAGTTAATTACATTTAAATATAGGTTTCATTACTTTTGAGGGAAACCAACCGTTTTTACCACCAGCCACATGTATTTTATATACACTATTTTCTATTTTCTATGAGTGTCAGCGTGCGTTTCTCTGCTTTATCTCTTGTTTTTGGTACTGGCCCTTGCCAAGGCCACGTTACCATGGTAACTACCACGTGACTGAACTAACAGCATATATACAGGGACAGAGACACAGAGGAAAATGCATTTCATTAGAGGACGGGTAAAAATCTTTATTTCTACGAATATTGGAACCATCTGAAAGAAACATGTAGCAATAACTAATAACTGATACTGGAATAAACATCTGGCACTAGCTCCACTGATTCATTGTCTATCAATTATACATTTACTGTGCAAATCTACAAGGAACAGTCTTTAGCTTAACTGCTAAACCGGGCGGAATCTAACACTTTATAAGCTTACCAGCAGTCGATTGACAAATTGTTATCGTGAATGCCATAAACCCCTCACACCACTGACTCTCACCATCATCCAGTGTCTTCTCATTGGTCCAGTTAGTTCTTTCCTTCACATTCTTGAAATGTGGGTGCTTCTCACTGAGGCCTGTGTCAAACACTGCTACCTTCACCCCAGAGCCTAGCACACAGAATGTTGAAGACACTCATTTGTTGCATCATCATAATAATAATAATAATAATAATAATAATAATAATAATAACAACAACAATAACAGTTACAGCTCAGGTTTGTGTGTGCATACATCCGGTACATACAAGTGTTGCGATCTAATTTAATTACATTTCATGTTCAGTAAGTGGCTGGTTAATGTGTTCCCATAGTTCCCAGTCCCACACTGATGAGCAAAGAATCAGTATATACATAGTCTCAGCCTCTTCCATTCAATAGCATTAGGTCACATAAGCAACTCTGTGCTGAACGTCTGATGCCTCATATGGCAAATATGCGGGTACTGACGCAGTTAGCCAGCGCTTTATCCCAGATGTTCCTTAAGGAAAGGCTGGCTCTGTGAGACTAGTATTTACCAGGCTACCATTAAAAAGGTAAAGTAAGCCATTACAAGCTTAATGTAAGCTAATACACTTTGTCAAATTCAACAAATATCTCCTCCTCCTATATCTCCCAGCTTACCATTCTCCGTGCGCGTTTAAAAAAAAAAAAGAATATGATACTTGCTCTGGCTCCGTAGATTCGATTAGAAACCAAGTGGCGAACACCGATGGTATCAACAAAGCCGCAGCATTACGGTTTGCTTCACAATGCGTGTGATGACTGTGAGTAGGGCTAGCACCAAATATTCGATTATTAGTTCGTTAAGCATGTATTCAGTTTAAATATTGGGATTCGAGTATTCGTTTTTTCACATTATGCATGCATGTTTTCCCATTAATCCCTACTGCCCTACACTGTGTCATCAACACAATTGATTGAAATTGGCTCTGTTTGTAAGAAGAGAACGAGGCTATTCACTCAACACACACTCTGATTTGGCAATACAGGAGGAATCAAAGATTATTTCTGTTATACTTAACTATAGTTGAGTGTTTTTAATGGTGTTTTTGAGAAAGAGTATTCAAATACTCGTTCGGAAATAACATCAAGTTTTCAAAACCTGTAAAATGGTATTCGGGACAAGCCTAGCTGCGACGCATATTGTTTTGATTTGAGCTCGACGTTAGCAAGCGTTCTCAACAATGACTGCCCTGCCCGCCACAACACAGGTCTGAGGTGACGGCTTTACCGGTGTGTCCCATCTGCCAGAGGACGTCCGCCTGCAGGATCTGGGCCACGTGGCGCGGAATGGCGCGCAACAGGCGCCGGCTGGAGTGGCGTCCGGTTGCGTGCCAGAACCCAGAGGTCAGCGATAGGCTGGTTCTACGGAGGGGGCGGGACGACTGCCACGACTGCCACTTCTGGGTCCAGCGGGTGTCGTTCCACGGTGCGGCCGCCTCAGGGGCTTTGGAGGGAAAGAGAATAAACCAGATAAACTGAGGCAGTGGTCTCCTGATATATAATAATACAAATAATAATAATAATAATAATATTATAATAGAGTGTGTTTTTTCATAAATGTACCAAAACCTCTTTACAAAATCGTACGGCTCTTTGGACCTTCTGTACACGGTTATTTATTACATCAGACATGGTAGTCTTACAACAACATGATTACACTTATCTCAATTGTACACTTTGACCCCCTCAATGTCAGAGGCATAACATTCACACCAGTCACGTTGTGTGTGTATCCCACTCATCCGCAAAAACATAGCCTAACTGGAAGATCCCGAAACAACCAGAAAATAGTCCCCCCCCCAAGTCTTATTTTTACTTGTTTAAATATTTTTAAAAAGACAGGAGGTGAGAAATCTGGCCACACACACAAACACAGAGTCGTAATAGTGCTGAACAAAACTAGCTGTGTGTGTGTTTGCTGCACACTGTATTCTTTCATCCATTGCCAGGTACTGTGAAGTAACAGCCACTTAACTCCCTCCAACCACCCACACACACACACACCCTCCAACTCATTCCCAGGAACACAAGACACCCTGTATCCAGCCTAACACACACACACACACACCAACGTCAACACGGCCAGGTCCAGCACCCCGCCAAGCATAAGACACACAATCCCCTGCAGATGGCTGGCAGGAAGGAATGAGAGAGAAAGAAAGAAAGAAAGAAAGAAATAGGTTCTAGCACAGGGGATCATTTTGTGTCTGCTCATTGGCCACTATCATGCACCAACTTAGATTACATATTTTCCCATTTCTTTGCCAGTTGATTTTCAGCAAGCTTCAAGCTAACATACTTGACCAAAATGGCCGCCAGACTTACTGGGGATGTATTTGAGAGTGCGGAACACTTTGCGCTGCGGCGTCACTCGCTTGATGTAGGGGTGGTCCTCCAAGCTGAGGAGGTTGCTGGGTGACGCCTGGCGGATGTGGACCAACTCAAAGTCACTGGGGAAGTCCGAGGCCGGGTTCTCCCTTGGAACGATGTGCCAATCCAAGGCTTCCGCTTTAGCGTTCTTTAGAGCACTGCTAATGTACAGACTGCGGGCTTTGGCCGAGAAATAGCCTGTGAAGGCTACGATATATTCTGTAGAGAGGGGCGAAAGGCAGCAGTTTGTACAATGTTCATGAGCCGTTTCAAAAAGTGCTGGTCTAATAAAGCTTTATAATAATCATAAGGACTAATAAGCCTCTGTTGTTGTCAGTTGTAATATAATTTGCAAAATTAGTGGCTTGATGGATTAACTCCCAAATAAACTCAACCACAGTTCAGTACATTTCTGAAAACAATAGAGAAGGTGACATGTTACTAGAGCAGTGCATCCAGTTATGGGAGCAACCATGCTGCTATAATGGGATGTAAACCACACCTGTGTGTGTGTGAGATAGAGCTTGTGTTTCTACAGCATAGGTTCAGAGGTCAGAAGAAAATATGGCACAGTCACAACAGCTAAATTGATTCTTTTACATACAAATCCGATTTTACTCATCTTCAGATTAGGGCTGACAGACTATCGCGATTAACCGCACGCTTTAAATCATTGAGATTATTGCATATTAGGGAATTATTCAAGATTATTATCTAAATTAATAATGCAAAGCGTGTGATTAATCGAAATTACCTTTGAACTCCGCCTGACAGCCCCACTTAAAACATATACTGTAGGGTTTCACATCAGTACAAACTCTCACCATGTTCAACCACTTTGGAGGAGAAGTCCACCTTGACTGTGAGCTCGGAGCAGTTGGATACTGGCTGGGTGTCCGGTTTGTGGCTGGGGCCAGGATCAGAGAGTAGTTGGGCTCCCTCTTGGGCCATTCCCACCGCAGGTAGGCACCCACCCAGCAGCCCCAAAAGCATGGTGACCCACACAAGTAGCAAAAGCATTGTGCATTGCTCAGCAGCAGAGACCATTATTAAATAAGCCCACACGGGACCTCCCAAACTCCAAGGGGAGCACAGTTTTATATTTTAAAAATGTAGTGGAGACTAGGATACGCGGTTTGGGACGCAGCAGTTCAAGTCCAGATGCTGCTTGTGGCCAGAGCACCTCATTTCATTTCTTTCTTCGTTTTCTCTCCATGTTTGTAGTCCAAGGTGGCGGTCAATGTTGCTGCCAGACTACAGACATGACTGCCATTATAAAAACCAGGGAGGGAATCCAGTGGAAAAACAGGGAGGGCGGGGGTAAACGATTGAGGAGGGTCCTCAAACTAATGTTCCCTTTATTCTTCAGTCCCTGTAAAGGAATACAAAATAGAAACATTTATGTTTGTACACAGATATAGTTGACAGAGGTAAATATATTGTTCAAAACTGAAATGCTAAATGAGCAGAATTTTAACATGAGAAACACTAGAAAGAATGAATTGCTAGAAAGAAATTACACTAAAGGCTAATTGTAATACAACTATTTTAGAAAAGAAAAAAACCCACCCCAGATCACCCTGAAAATTAATTGTAAAGTATGTAATGTTACAGCTGTGGAATATTATCCCAGGATGTAGTCATATTTTCTTGTTTTGAAGAGATTCAGCCATAAAGCCTAGGCCATTACCCACCCTGTATGTTGGAATGCATGCGCAGAGCCCATTATGGTATACAAACCTATAATGCTTGATCTGATTTTATTGCAGGTTTCACCAACTTACAGTAATTGCCGCCACCATTGGGAAAGTAAAGTGAAACTATGGCTAGGCTCTTCCTTTAATGCACTATTGCATTCATGAAGTTGGTCTTTTCAGTGTTATCTAGCCTACATGTCCCACACTCAGAGCAAAAAGACCTGAGAGCAGAGAGTGGCGTACCACTGCCATGTTGACCGTGTTCCTTCCTCATTTAGCCAGTCATAAAGACTGTGGGCTCAGCCCAGGTAATAGAGGGCGGCGAGTTAACAGGTACCACGGTATACTGCCAAGACGGAATACAGTAACAGGGCCGAGAGTGTCTCACCTATCCAAGAGAACATCACTAACATTAAGGATTTTGTTTATTTCTTAGAATCTCCCTACCATTAAAAAGCAACAGCTATTAAATATTACCCCTCCCTCCATGCATGCATGAGGAACATTTTATTATTACTGATTAGGGGTGTAAGAATATATCGACACACCTGAGTATCGCAATATTACGGTACGCGATACATTATTATCTATAATATGTTTTTATCGATACTGTGATATAGATTCTATATCACAGTATCGATAAAAACATTGTTTTTACTAAATGTATTTGTTACAAGGACAATATACAAAATATCAACCTCAAAAGATAGAAAAGCTCCTACAAGCACCAGATTCATTTTAAAGCCAAATTCAATCTGCAGTCCCTGATACATATCGTATCGTGGGGATTCTTGCCAATGCACAGCCCTAATACTGATGCTAGATAATAGTACATGTAGTACGTACATAGTACTAAGTACACAGCCAAGCTTCATACACTAAAACATCTAGCATGAATCAGTAACCTGAGAGAAAGCCAGATCCTGTTCATAAATCATCCTCCTGCCCATAAATGATTTTGTTCATGTCCACGCAGGATCGCGTACAAACAGTACGTTTCAATGATGGCCAGGTGGCCAGGACACTTTAAAGTTTAAGCCCCCTTCCAACACCAAATCTTTACCTTTGCTATAATCCTTCATTTCATTTTGGGAGTACGATTCCACTGCTAAGCCTTTAGCCAACCTAGTGTGAGCAGATCTGCTACATTACATCCAGGTCCTTGTCATTGACTTCCAGGCTGTATGGTGGCTGAAAGGAGCCAAAGGGCCATATGTTGTGTGACTGCTCAATGTGTGTGTCTGCATACTGTGAGCCATCACACCCTGGTAGTTAACGCCTTCTTGAGATATTAGTCTACCCTGGCCTGCGGTGGTGTCTTCAGGGTCAATCCCTTTAAGCAAAGAGATGAGAACTGAAACAACCATCTGATAGAGTTAACGCAGACAAGCTGGGTAGTTATCCCAGGACACAAACAAGCCAGCTTAAACCCCTTCCATGGTAGTGTAAGACCCAGAAAGAAAAAAGAAAAAAAATGTAAAACTGCAACCCATTAGACAATTTTTGATTTTCTAAAATGACTGAATAGCTGAATCCAGTCATCATGGTGGGGGACTAAATAAAATCTCTGAATTGCTTTTTTAAATGTATTATCATTTTCTCTGGCATGGGTGGGCACATTCTTAAGTGTAGCTCTAATAACACATTAGGCAAAAGATTATGGGAGGTAAGAGATATGTCTATAGGCAAAGTAGGGGACTCAAATAACTAGTTTCCTCTTAAAGCCAGCTGCCTGCAAACTAACTAACATCTACTAGTTTATACTCTGGGCTGTAGAATACCATAGTAGTCCTACACTGGTTAGATCAGGGCTGTAAAATACACGTTGAAGCCACATGTGCTGACATAACACCAAGCCACAAAAATGGCAGAAATACTAGATTAGTACATAGACACCCACCAACCTCAAATCCTAAAGAAAGACTCAAGAAAGAATCGTAACTGCCTCCCTCAAATTTGCTCAGTGTTTATTCTCTGAATGGAGGAAATATACATCTTAAATACCTTACCATTCTATGCATATTTTAGTAGACTACATTGACACATCCTGACACAAATTCTGTTAACTGACATCACAAACATTTATCGGGCATGGGCAAAGGCAAACAGACACATGTAACAACACATTATACACAAACCAACCAATGAATATATGACATATAACTATCAAAACGACGAATATGTGAGCCCCCAGAAACAAACAACATTTTATTGATTTCAAATGCAACCTAAACATTAAATACCAATGCCATATGGGAAAATAGATACTAGGTGTTACAGTGTTGCAGTAGCCTACATTATTATGAGCCACATGGACTCTATAGTCTGTAAAATCCTAAACAACGCGTCGCCAAAATAATGCTGAGGTTAATGCAAAACATCATGGACATGGAAGATATTTGTTAGCCATCCCATGTTCACGAGCAATAATAGTGTAAACGTCTATCGTATCAATACATATTTGCAATTTATTGAAGAAATATTTATGTTCAGAGTAAGGGAGCAGGCAACCTACAGTATCACATGCAAACAACTAGCTTCGCTAGCAGTTATTTTGGTTTTAGGTTACCCAATGATCCTTATACTCACCTAGTTAGCTGACTAGCTGTGCCAGGTAAAATGTTCTTTGTCTCTCTGTGTCATTTACCGTCTACGTATGGGGGACTGACGGTCGCTCTATAACCTCCATCGAAGAAAAGCTAGCAAAAGCAAACTCTGCTTTGGCTTGACCACTGACGTCTCTCGTTGTTGTTCAGGGTTGCCAGATCAGAAATGTTATCCTCCTAAAACCCCTACAAAAATATCTACACGCAAAAGGAAGTTCCATAGACTTCCATAGACGTTTGTATGACTTATTTAAACATACATAACATATAATATGTTATGATCCCGTTTAAAGTCAGTAATATATTCCAGACATCAAACCAGACAACCCCACAAAGCAATTTTGTTGAACTTACTGGCTAGCCTTCATATAGTTATATCATGCAGTATTGGGCAGTAACTAGTTACTAGTAATTTACTGTAATATAAATACTTTTTTCAGAAACTAGTAGTGTAACTAATTACTATTTCAAAAACAGTAATAATATTACATGGTTCTCAGCAGAAACCCGATTGAGTGCCTACTCAGGATAGGGAATGAGTCCTTACCCCAAGAGAAGTAGTTCAAGTACCTCGGGTCTTGTTTGCAAGTAAGGGGACATTGGAGCGGGAGATTGGCTGAAGAATCGGAGCAGCGGGAGTGGTATTACAATCACTTTACCACACAGTTGTGACGAAAAGAGAGCTGAGCCGGAAGGCAAAGCTCTCAATCTTTCGGGCAATTTTCATTCCTACCTTCACCTAAGGTCATAAAGGGTGAGTCATGAAAGAACTGGTAAAATAACTAGATCAAGGGTACAAGCGGACGAAATGGGGTTTCTAAGGAGGGTGACGGGCGTCTCCCTTAGAGATAGGGTGAGAAGCTCGGCCACCCGTGAGGAACTCAGAGTAGAGCCGCTACTCCTTTGCGTCGAAAGAAGCCAGTTTAGGTGGTACGGGCATCTGGTAAGGATGGGTGCCTCCCTAGGGATGTGTTCAGGTACGTCGATCTGGGAAGAGGCCTCGGGGAAGACCAAGGACTAGGTGGAGAGATTATATATCCACGTTGGCCTGGGAACGCCTCGGGATCCCCCAGTCAGAGCTGGACAATGTGGCTCGAGAAAGAGAAATTTGGGATTCCTTGTTGAAGCTGCTGCCCCCTCGCCCCGACTACGGATAAGTGAATGAAGACGGGTGGATGGATGAAATAATATTACAATTACTTATCCAAGTAACTAATAGTTACTCCGTTAGTGTTATAATAACAAGATGTCTGGTCCTATAATCTCAGGGTATAGGCTAATTGAACCAACATGTCCAATCTGGTTTGAGAGGCTGCAATGTTTTCACTTTGTCTATGTTTTTACTCCAAATGTTCATTATTGTTCCATTGTTCCTATAAAGTAGATTTACTTCTTCAGTCATTTTTCCAAAGGGCAAGGCAGGATAGTGATTGTGAAAGTAATGTAACTGTATGTTACTTTTAATAACCAGTAATTAAAGTAAAGTAATAGCATTACTTTTTGAAGGAGTAATAAGTAACTAGTAACTTATTACAATTCCCGAGTTACTTGCCCAACACTAGTTCTATCCTAGACAATCAGCCTCATAGAAGTATATGGTCAGCTCATATATTTAACACTCATGCTCTAAAAACGCATGTCTGCCAGCAGACGGCGTTTTATACATCCGGGCAATTACATGTGTATAAAAGCATTATGTCCAGCTGCAGCTGGTCCAACCTAATAAAGTTATATGGGTTCAACACGTGAATTCTTGGAATTGACTGTAAATACAAAATGTAATACTATAAACATATTGAGTTGCTTTTTCCTGTAATCTATTTCGAAGAACAACCGTCTTTATTTTAATCTGAGGAAATATCACCTGTACAAAGCAAATACATCCAATTTATGCTTCTGCGTCAACACTACGGCGTCACTTACGAATAGGGCCTAACCAACGCATCAGGCTATGGCGTATATGCTGACGTACCCCTCTCCAAATATCATTACTACCTGTCCGTCTGTCCGTCCGCCCATATGCCAGAGTAGTGCTTTGGAATTCCGAATGTTTTTAACAACTCTTGCATGCACATATTGTCTCCCTTTGACAATCCTGGTATAATTATTATATTTGCAGAGAAGAAACGTTTTTATATGTCTTTCTGAGCATTAACCAAGACTAGCCTACAACTGCACATGACAAGACAGTGAAAATACAATTTTGTGTAGGTACATTGTTTCCTATGATACATGTTGGTGTAAATAAGTGTAAATAAATATTTGTATATGTAATTTCAAAACGTTTTACACTATTAGTGCTCTATAGGAAGACAAGACGTGGGTTTCCGTATGGCGTTTCCTTGTTGTTCATGCAGTCTTTTATTATACTATTTTGTGTCGGCACATATTGTTTTCTATCTTGGTGTAACTAAGACATTCGCTGGAAATAAATATGTTGATATGCTTATTTCAAAATGATTACATTAAATTTGTGTTCAAATTCTGGCGCATAAGACATTAACGCCTTCCGCATTTTGCCCCGCATCAATTTCATGCGCAGTCAACGCACACATCCACGCGGCCGACGCAGAAGTATAATGTATTGAAGCTACGCCGTAGCCGACGCAGAAGTATAATATATTGAAGCGCTAGACGGAAACTGAACGCAGAAGCATAAATGGGCCTAAGAGATACAATTATGTAAGTGTCTGAGTTTGTTTTATTAGCACAGCTGTATAACAAATCACCATATAGAAAATATGAATAAAGGTAATGATCAAAAAGAGTTATCATTTATTCATACAACATACACAAAAGTCAACAACGTAGGTGCGTTCAGAATTGGCGAAAATAGCGAACGTTTGCGAACGTTTGCAAACATAATTACAGTTTTCCGTTTGCTTAGTGTTCGCCGCGAATGTTTGCGAACAAAAGCAACCGGTTTGAGGAGGTAGTTCTCTGCGAACACACATTGACGCTGGACGACGGGTTTAAATCAAATTATTTTGAAATGTTTACACAAATCGTTCAACATTCAAGTTCAGAGCAAACATGTTCGCCACTGTTGGCCTATTTTGAACGCACCTCTGTATTCAGGTAACAGTGTATTCAGTTGGCTACTTCATTTCAGACAGCACAAAATCATACTCATTCAAGAGTGATAGACATAGTAACACAATTACAAACGTGTTTACATTCAGCAAATCTGCTATTTGGTTATTCATTGGACACGGTATACAAAAGACAGGTCAACATTTGGAATTACTTCCCATCTGTGTGATTACTCATGACTTTTTTTTTCTTACGAAACTTTAAAAAGATTTTAAAATAAATTGTACTTCACAGAAGAAATTATCCATTGTGAACAATTTACAATAATGTTAAGTTACCTTCGTAACTAATGTTTACTGGAAAATGTTTTGTGATAAAAGCTGCTGCAGATACAAAGACAATAACATTAAAACATTACTCTCAACATGTACTTTATAGGGGGAATAAATCTATAACAGGGTTCCCACTCTTAAGTCAAATGTAAAATTTCCTGACTCTCACTGACTACAAATCTGTATTTCCATGACCTATATTAAACGGAAAAACTGTCAACAATAAACAAACCGAAGATGAATGTTATATTTAGCAAAAGGTACTACAAAAGTGGTTAAACTGGATTTCTAAGGGAGGTGGGGTGAGGAGAGACCTACTTATGTGGGGGGTCTGGAGGTCCTCCACCAGGAAATTTTGAGCATTAAACACTTAATTTTACTGCATTCTGGTCCATTTTAAGCACCAATATGGTTCTTTCCCCCATATATGTATGGTGGAAATGTCTATTTATGTAAAGGAAGACAAAATCTAGTCATCAAGTGACCAAATATAATATAGTAAGGCTCTCGGGAGTTGTGTATTGTTTCAAACTCTCCTGTATCAACTCTTCCCATGTAATATTATTCCTGCTGAGTAAATATCAGAAGCAATATCTTCTGTACTATTGTGTCTTTTGTTTGGGGAAGTAACATGCAAACAACTCTTATTCACATCACTGACGATGTGGCACCTATCACACATTAGCATGGCTTGTTAAGACCTCTCAAAATCTAATATGTCCAGTATCATTTTGATGAATGGCAAGTAAAATTTAAACATGCTGCAAATACAATTCCCTGATATGCCACGATTTTACCTAAAAAGTGTTCACATTCCATGACTTTCCATGTCTGGAATATACTTTTTTTTAATTCCATGATTTTCCAGAAATTCCATGACCCGTGGGAACCCTGCTATATTGAAAGGAGATATTAGAACAGAATAGATCACAGCAGAACATAAGACATGTAAAACAGGGGTCAGAACCAATACAGCATTCTAAAATTAAATCACAGAAAATGATGTGTCAGAAAGATGAAAGATACTTCCACAATAAGCAAAAAGGACAGAAATGATTTTCCAACATGAAAGGAAAGATGAGGTCAGCGGACATGGCTCAATTGGATTTCCAGTATCTCTTAAAAATGAAATAAAACAAAAATGTTCACAACAAACTTGAAAATACCAAGGCAGCTCACAGCAAACTGCTCATACATGTAACACCACATAATATAATTTATACTGCATATTGATTTGTGAAGGAGATACACATTTTACAGAGAGTACCAAAATGACTAACAGGCACATTATGGACTAATTCAAACAGCAACCACATGCAGAACCAGTCAAAGAACCAGGCAAAGACCCTTTACCAGGCTCAATTTCACCTCATTGTGGAAGTGCTTAGCCCATAAAAATGACCGAACAAATATGGTCACGCCCAAATGATCTACAAAGGCATGCACAATGTCTACAATGACATCCATTAATGATGGGTATTACTAGTTAATTAAGATCAATAAAACAGAATTATTTATTTACGGTTTGTTTGTTTTTTAGGATCCCCATAACTGTCGTAAGGACAGCTGTTATTCCTGGGGTCTGAAAACCTCTTGTCTTTTTGATAATATTAATTATAAAGTCTAGTGCACTTGAAAGGAAAGTTTAAAAGCTGAGATCAGTTAAGTAAATACAATAATTAATTTCACAAATCAAGGTGGTTGGTGATGTTGGTGCATTGCTATGGGTAAGATGATATACTGCTGATTAGATACAAGTGCTTTTGGTCCTTATTACTACAGGATCATCAACATTGATCACATTCGGTGTATATAATATAAAATAGCAAACCCTTTACAGGAGAAGGTAGAACATTGTATTTCATAAATTCTTAATCTATTATCTCAATGAAACAATATTTTAAAAAATGGCAAGGTTAGATGAGTTCAGATTTGGGTAATATAAAAGTCCTACAGCTGTAGTGTTTTGTCCACTACCAAACACACCTTATAGAACATGGTGTTTGTATGTACGTCAAAGCAAAAAAAAAAACAACAACATTCACAGCAATTTAAGTCAGGATGAGCGTTTTTTTTTTATTCTCACTCATTTTGAGCATCCCAATTCCTTCTAGAAATGTCAGAATTCTGTTCAACAGATCAGCGTGGAAGGCCATCATCCAGTGACCATAGAACTAACTAATAATAAACAAACAACAACAATCACATCAGCAATAATAAATAAATAGGGGGAAGACTCAGAAGAGAGGGGTGAGAGTTAGGGAGATGTTCTGCCCCTGCCTTTAAAGACTCTTTGGCCCAAGAGTGATTGAGAAAAGACTGTAACTGTTTATGGGTCCAACAGGACTCAGGGCATCCACTAGGAATGCACCCACATATTACTTCATTCAGTACATCAACAAAGGCCACCAGTGGTCCAGTGCCGTCACCACAGTCAAGTCAGCATCGTGCTTGTCACGGCCAACGCTTCTTTGTCCGCTCGAAATTGCCGTCCCAGCGCGGAGTGGTAACAGTAGCCATGGCAGCAGTCTCACCGCCTCAACTATCTCACACTATACTGTTTTCTCCAAGTTCCATTTTTGGTCTTTTATTTGACCGTTAATAAAAATAAAAAAAGACTTGTTCTTCAACCGTTGTACTGCTGCTGGTAACGCCGGTTCAGCTCCCGGAGCTCCTTCTCGCGCGCCCGCCGGGCTTTGTTGGACTTGGTGGAGCGGCTGGAGCGCGTGGACTGCGCCGACTTGGTGCTGTGGCAGCGCGACGACGCCCTCTTCAGGAGGTTCTGGGAGATGGAGCGCTGCAGGTTCTTCAAGGAGGAGGCGGAGGCCATGCTGACGATCCAGGGGTGCTTAATGGCCTGGCCGGCCGTCAGGCGTTCGCTGGGGTCCACCGTCAGAACGCGCTCCACAAAGTCCTTGGCCAGGTTGGACACGCTGGGCCACGGCTAGGGAACACAGGAGCACAGGACGGGAATGTCAAATGTTACCTGGACATCTTTACCAGAAGAGAATGGGATAACAGAGAGGGTTTAATGGACAGCTCTTCCATGTTTGATTTTTGTTTCACCCTTTATGCAGACCAGATAAACTCAGCGTTCCATGCAAGTCAATTAATGGGGAGGTCCACAGATTTCACCATACCATTACCCATTATTTGTCTCTGGGGGCGTTAATGGGCATTTAGAGTATATTACATTAATTCCTACAAGTACCCACAACTCAATCTTAGGCCACAACGGTAAACTGCTTTGGGGTAAATGTACTTTTGTTTCAGGCCATGGGTGGTACATTTAGCTGTTTGAACGCTGCTTACGTCAGCCGCCACAGCAAAATGCTGGTGGTGACACGCCCACTTAAGAGACCGGAAGCGTTCCAAGTTTGCTTCCATTGAAGTTACAACGCTCCATCTTGTTATCATTTCAGTACCTTTGCTCTTTACTATACGTTAGGCAACGTGGCATGTTATACCATAATATATGTACTATATATTATCTTATAATTTGTTATTTGGTGAATTGCAACATAATATAAATAGCGCTGAACATAGGATAAGCAGACACCACACACACACACAAACTACAATTTGATGTAGGACTGCAAACTTTAAGAGTAGCACAAGAGGGCAGCAGAGAGCAAAGCAGAGGTGGACAGAACAGATGAACGCTGAGTGGATGGTGTGTTGTAATAGTGGTGCAGGCTTATTCGGTTTAGGTACTCCAAGCTCAATAGTATGAGGAGTGTCTGACGGGGTCAGGGGGGCTAACATCTTTTTGTCAATTCAAGCAAACAAATAAACATTGTATGCATACAAAAACATATACAGTACAATACAAACAAATAATTGGTAGTGTACAAATGTTACTGTAGGCACTACACTAAGAGTGAGATACCAAGGCTGCATGCCTTTTCCTACACTACCCTACAATTGCGAGAGACAGTCCTAGACCGGTTGGCATTTTATGTTTATTTCAGAACAGCTGTGTGTCCATTGTCCAATCTCAGAGTAGACAAGACACACACACACAAATCAAATCACAGGCCAAACATACAAGACCCTCACACACACGTTTCTCCATGGATACGGCCATCGATGCTCAGAGCATGATTTGCTTTCAGACAGAAATTGTAAATCTAAACTGTGTTTCGAGACGCTATAAAGATATATGTCCTCAATAGAGATGTATTCACGCCACCTCCGCCTCTCTTACCCTGAAGCAGTGTTACTTAAACATTTCAATAGCTGTAAGGTTTTTTTTGTTTTTTTTAAGTTCTAAAACATTCTAGTTTGATTTCGGTTAACTTTTTAACTTTTTTTCGTTTAACTTTATAAAAATCAGCCATGTTGCTGCTAATATTATCTGGTCAAAAGCCTAACCCATCCCCGTTTTAACCCAACCGTTCAGTTCAGCACTGTTTAACATGACAAAATATTAAATATGTACTGAATGCACCCATGTGTCAAGATCAGAAGTTCTGATTAGTCTCAGGGAGAGACAACTTGTCCAGTAATGAAGACAGGTGGCCTTCCAATATATTGAGTTACCATTTGTAGCCACTGCAATTGGCCAAGCCAAATAAATCCTATACCCAAGCTATTGTTCGGCAGATCATACTAAAATGTAATTTCATAATTTCATTACGAATTATAAATGGAATGATACACTATGTTTGTGACCCAGTAATGACACCTAGCATAGTCTTTGCATGTAGTTTAATAGCAATGCTATGCTATACCAAGCCATAACTAAACAAAAAAAAGTCTAGTGTATTGAAGTGATTTGAATTTGTCACTTCAGTAACTTTACCGTTGATTTTGTGTGTGGCACAATGAGGTAAGCTCATTGTAAATGCACAGGCATCGCTGTGCCTTGTTGTTAGTCCTTCAACTGTATGTGGGGCAAACAGTAACCATAGGCCCCTCAAAGCTCACAGGCAACATAAACATCCCACACTGTGAAACAAAGGGAAAACGGCTCCTCAGCACTTGCTCAACTGGATACATGGCTGGAGCATAAATTATTATGCACGCTCACATGCACGCTCACATGCACGTCCAGGGAGGGCATATTGACTTAGTGGAGATCACAAATAAACCGCTGGTGGGTGGAAGGTGTTGGGGATGGAGTGGGGGGGGGGGGTGTTAGAGCTGAAGAGAGAATGAGCAATTCTGGGACTCTGGGAAAACATGCAAGGGATTGTGTGTGTGTGTGTGTGTGTGTGTGTGTGTGTGCGTTTACAACATAACACCTAAGCAGAATATTGCTTAGGTGTTATGTTGCCATTGTTTCCCCTTCAGCCATACTTTCCCCTTCAGAGCCTGTTGACATGGTGTGAGGAATTGATTCCAAATATACACCCACGTGTGTGTGTGTGTGTTGTACCCCACACACAACTCACCTCCCCCGAGAAGCTGTATTTCCCCTTCAAGATCTGCCGGTACAGCCTCATGCGGTTGTCGTCCTCGAAGGGCATGGTCCCGCTGAGCAGGATGTACGAGATGACGCCCAGCGCCCACATGTCCACGGCGTTGGTGTAGGGCTTCCGCACCAGGATCTCCGGGGCGATGTACTCGGGCGTGCCGCACGTGGTCTTCATCAGACACTCGTCGCCCTTTTTGCGGCTGCTGGCCAGGCCAAAGTCGGTGATGATGATCTTGGAGTCGGCGCCCGGGTGGTAGTAGAGCAGGTTCTCGGGCTTGAGGTCGCGGTGGGTGATGCCTAGCGTGTGCAGGTAGCGCACGCCGTCCAGCACCATCTGGAGGACGCGTGTGGCGTCGCGCTCCGTGAAGGAGCCGCGCGCGATGATGCGGTCGAAGAGCTCGCCGCCGGTGGCCAGCTCCATCACCATGTAGACGCGCTCGGCCGTCTCGAACACCTCCGTCAGCTGGATGATGTTGGCGTGGCGCACACGCCGCAGCACGCACAGCTCCGACTCGCACACCTCGCGGCCCTCGCGGTACCGCGTCTCGATCATCTTGATGGCGTACGGCTGCCGCGTGCTCTTGTGCTCCACGCGCACCACGCGGCTGAAGCTGCCGCGGCCGATCAGGGCCTTGATGTCGTACTTGGCCGTGACGCGCGGGTCAAACTTGGCGCGGTATTTGGCCACCTTCTTCCGCTGGGGGTCCGCGGCGCCCTCTGCCTGCTCTTTGGGGGGAGGGGCCGAGGCGGAGGCAGTGGCGGCCTGTGCCTGACAGGTGCGGTCGGCCTTGTCCATCTTGCTGGCTGTGCCATCCCCTCGAATGAAATGTTTATAAAGGTCTGTCTGACGGGGCTGGGCAGGGTCTACCTAATTAAAACATTGTACAAAGACATTCAGGAACTCAATAACAAAAGCACCTAGATTATAAAAACAAACAATCAAATTAATTGATAAACAAACAACAATGAAATGTAGACATTGAGCGCAAAGCTTATATTTCAGATGACTCGTTCTTCGCACGTTTTACAAACTGGAATAAACTGATTCATCTCCCACTAGTATTCCGAGCCAGGTTTTGGGCAAACAAATGCAGTTTATTATTCTTACAGCCATATCTCAGGACAAGACGGTTGTAAACAGTTTAAATGCTAGCGCAGCCATTTCCCTCAGTGCATTAAAGGTGGATTCAGTGATTGTAAGGTAATAAACTTAATAAAGTGAGGCTTTGTACATGGGAACACAAACGGAGTGGTGCAGACCACACCTCATAACATTTGGCAATGTGTTTCTAATGTTGGGGGGCGGTGCTTCTGAGAAAGCACCCTATGGCATTGAAGGAATAAGTGTTTATTTAAACAAGATCAAATATCAATAATCTTACTCCATAATGACTGACTCCTCCTTTAATGCTACCAGCTAGCAAAAGCAATTGTGGACGCGACATCCAAGCTAGCTACCTAGCATCTACCAAAACAATGTGAATAAAAACGTCCCACTGACCTTTTTGACAAGGTCCAACTGAACATCCCCCGGAGGTTCAGGGAGGACTTTACTGTTTTTGCACCCCATCACCACATCACCTCAGGGTGCTGCCCAGCTAGCCACATGGGCCACCAGCAGCACATCCTCATCACGCCAATACTCGCTTTAGCATCCAGACTCCGCCCGCCGTCACGCAGCAGGTTCATGAACAGAGATGACAGCAGTGGGCCCAGGAGGCCTTCAGCACTCGAATGCCACGAGTGGTACACCCAACATTAACTCAGCGGCCAGCCACAACAATAGGACTTTAACGCCGCATGTTTTCGAGCCTGCGGCCTGTCAAAGCACTTAATGGCCACGCGTAGGGGTTGTGATGGTGTGGCTTGATGATGATAGTGATCAGAAGCACACCGCCAATCAAACTTCCGTTTTACGTTCCCTGCTGTTGACTAACACCGCCTTTCTATATAACGCCCTCTGTTCTTCTCAAAGTGTGTGTGTGTGTGTGTGTGTGTGTTGGGGAAGGGAGGGGAAGGGGGTGGGGGGCGTTCAATAACAGGTGAGAGGCACTAGTGTGCGGACGCCATAATTAACGTAGCCTTGACTTGGAAAACGTTATTGTGTTATCTTGCACCTCACAATGAGGATATGTTACGCCTGCCGGATACAGTACAGTCTGGAGACTTGGGGAACATCCACTTCTTTTAAAGATAAGCAGGGTGCCATTTGGGATGAAACAATGCGTTGAAGGTTTTGGGGGAGATGGCTTGAATAAGTAAATATGAGGACGATAATATACTTGGACTTGAAAGCAGAGGGATTGTGGCCACATCCAGCCTCTCCAAACAAACTTAGGAGGGCCTGTATATGTCAGAATGTTTAAATGTTATATTTAAGATTTATGCAAGAATAATGTAATCTAGCTAATTTTCTTAATTGCACTTAATCGAAAAAAAGAAAAAAAAGTGTGGATCCGTTGTGAGATGTTGGTCGCAGCATCGGACTTGATACAGATCAAGGCCTGGTTTCTCTTGAGGAGAGAGGGCAGAGGAAACTCTGGGATGCAGAAACACAGAATTTAATCTTTTTTTATAATTATGCAGCAAAGACATTATACATTAAAGGATAGGAACAGCAGGAATAATATAACAGCATGAATTGGGTTGGTCCGGTCTGGTAATATGATATGAAAACTGATATGACATTGTTATTCAAACATAACCGATTAAAATTACCAAACATATATTTTTCAAAATTGCAGAATGTGTATAGGCTTGTATTAACTATGTTTTAATGTAGGAAGGATCGAAGCGTAGATCAATGTCGCAACATTGTAAGATGTTTAATAGACAAAAGGCCTCATCATAACTAATGAACCCTCTATTATATTATTGAAGTTTGATCAAGCAGCGTTTCTCAGCATGCAATGCTTTGTCAGCCATGATGGCAGCCAGAAGCAGAAACATCCAACTTCTAATCACTTTCCTGAAAGGGCATTGGATCTACACAAACTGGCTTTTATAACAAAACATATGTGAGTGTATCGACTAAGCTATCAGGCCCATTCAGGTCAATGTGTGTTTGTTTGTGAAATATTTTATACGTGTGTGGGCTACTTATGTTTTATTGAGGAAAATTCCAATCAAACCGTATTACTATTACGCATTCCGACAGTGTGCATTAAAGACAACGTTCAAAACTAATTTTCAGTCTCACCTCAGAACCTATCCCGTGATGTCCAAGAAAGTGTGCTAATGAGCAGGCTGGGAAGCTCCCCACACGCCAGCAGGAAGAACTGGGCTGGACTTCTCCTCACCCCACTCCCAGTCACTCAGCTGTTCTCTCCATTTTTCGCTCCGTACTTTCCAAACTTTATCCCCGACGACAAACAACTGGGATCCATCCCGTTTTCAGCTAGTGTCGGGCCGTGTCAAACCTGCAATTTCCATGTTAGAGGGCCTGAAGTGAGACTTTAAAAACGCGCAAAACGCGCGGCGTCCGTCCCTTTTCTACACGTTGTTTTTATACTAGGACCACCGTTTTCCTCCGAACTTCTTTTGTAGGGACGGGACGACCTCCTTTGGCTTGTTTCGACCCCATAAAACCCCCACCGTTGCCGTGAGCTCACTTCCTGGATACAGAGAAAGACATTCCCTACCAACGCGCTTGCTGAAATATGGGAAATCTCAGCATATCGTTTTGGTCACACTTTATCATAATTCATTGGCGTCTGTTTAGTTGTAACACAACATTTATTTGGAATTTAATAAATTGCAGTCCACATGACAGACTGTACAGTTTCTTCAAATAGGATAACCTTGGTTTTAGATATTAATTTTAGCATACTATTACTGTTAAGATAAATCTAATTTCGTTCATTAATTGAAATGACATGGGATTACACTACATGGCTAAACCACATCGGCCACGTTCAGATGCCATAGCAAAGTTTGTTGAAGTCAAGTTGCTCTGGCTAAATAATTAAGAGGCTATTAACCCAAATATCGCATCTAGACTACAGGGTTCACCTTCCACTACATGTAATGCTTTACAGCTATCTTTAGGTGGCAGCAGAGCTAAAATTTAATTATCTAAATGTTCTAAACGGATTGGTTGACCAAGCTATATGCTAGTTTAATTCCAGGCCTATTCGTCATATCACCGTTGTGGTAGAAGGACATTCAGAAGCATAAACAATATGCTAAATTGCATGCATAGCCTTGGTTTAAATACTACAATAACTCACATGACTCATGTCCGTACGACTGCCATATAGAGGGCCTGCCTGCACATAAAAGATGCGCTGGGGAAACTCTACAGTAGATGTTGAGGGAATGGCAGAGACAGTAAAATTCATCTTCCGATGCCAATAAAGGTCCTCGATTTGGGCTGAGTGAGGGAATGAGGGGGTGGATGTGTAGGGGCTGTAACAGGAGGACGTTCAATGACAGATGGCGGGTACAAGACTCAAATACAGGGAGGGAAATAGCGAGATCTATTAGGATAAAGTAATTATAACGAAAAAAGGGGGAGAGTTGGAAGGCAAATTAGGAGAATGAGGCGAGGAGAGAAGATTACTGAAGCGACACAAAGCAAAGACGCAGAGCAAAATAACGGAGACAAGTAGCAGTATAGGCTATTTAGTCACGATATAGGGCCCACACTTACCATGTATTTGTACCGCCGTTGCGCTGAACTCTTCAGTTAGGGGGTAAACTAATTGAATGTACCTTTACAAAAGTAGTTGTGTGGGTGCATGTGTGGTTCTGGTTGTATAGTTGAGGTCACGGCTCAAGTCGCTGCATTGGAGAGAGTCTGAGCCCTCTCCAACACTTACTGGGCTTTCCTCCAAAGCAGTGCTTATAGCTCTCAGTCCTGTGGCTAGTGCCCTGACTGACTGTTTCTGCTGTAACTGCCTGTGTGTGATGCATATGGGGAAACGGGGTTTAGTGTAAAGGCAGTCTGGATAACGATTCCTGGTGTCAATCTCAGCTGTCTGTCTCTCAGGGGTGAAAGAGCAAACACATGCACTCTCACTCTTCAAAAAACACCTCTCCTCACAACACAGTGTTTATCTTTCTTGCTCCCCCTTTCCCAACCTCTCTCTCTCTCTCTCTCTCTCTCTCTCTCTCCCCTTCTCTCCAATAACTTCAATCCAGGCTATTGAATCCCTCTCTTCTTTACTTTATCTCTGTTGATCGCCCGGTCTCTCCAAGGGAGTCCCTGTTGGTGAAACTGGAGTCAGATGGGTGGGGGGGGGGGGGAATCACATAAATAGCTTTGCCCCACAACCTGCCTCATCTCATAAGATACCTTTCCAAAGCTACTGTTGTTTTCTCCAAAGTGCTCTCAATTGTGCAAAACATGCATGTACACACACACACACACAGTTGAAAGGGAGGGACGGGTAGCATATTGGACATAAGAGACACAGACAGAGTCAACTGAGCTTTTAATAGGGCAGCTCCTCTTCCTAGGCACTGATACATAACACTGCGATAGATAGATAGACAGACAGACAGACAGACAGACAGACAGACAGACAGACAGGCAGGCAGGCAGGCAGGCACCTGGACTGGTCTGTGAATAGTAAACAACCTTGCTGAATACATCAGCTATTCCCTGAGATCAATCCGTTACCTTGAGTTTAAGAGGGAACTGGAATTATAAACAAGTGTTACTAATAAGCTACTGTTGATATTAAAATGTTGATGCATGTACAGCCTAGCTTCGCGAGACCATCCAGATCTTGCGAGCTTCAGTTTGACTTTCGCCACGAGAATCACTCTGGAGAGCATGCTTGGAAATCGAGGTGTTTCAGGCTGGTAAACCTTAACCTTGTGTGTTGCCAGTCAGCGTCGAACTGTTAGCTGAGGGAGTGGTTTAGGCAACTTGAAAACAACTTGAGTCGAAAACCCCTCATCAGATAATACAATATAGCATTGTTTTTATTAGAATTTCTTAGAAAACGTTCTACTGCAAGAGTGGATAACAACAGACTCGCGGGTTCACAGGTTCGTCCAATCACATGCAAAGTATTTGTTTGAAAGCGCCTGCCCTCTTTAATCAGTTTCAATGGACGGCTCCCCAGATGGATGTGTCTTAACAGACACAGATATCTGGTCTGTCCGGTTATGTGCAGCCTTGACAGAATTGTATACAGGTCTGTGTAAATGACAAATACATGTAATAATGTATAATACGGCTGCCCATCAATCATTAATAAAGCTAATAAAAGAAGATTAATGATGAGAGAGTAGGATGAATCACTTTATACTTATGCACTAAAAACCTGAGTTCTTGGGATTTATTTATTCTCTCAACTAGAAATGTGTTAGTTATAATGACACTCTTTACATTTAGATTTCCGATTGGATGGCGTTTTATTAATCACCGTGGGGAAATAGTTATTGCATCAGCAAGCGATAAAGATAATAAGTGGGATAGAGGGATACAGAGGGCAAATATAATAGTTTTTTTCAATTGCTTAAGCACTATCTTGAAACCAGGGCCCGGTTTCTCAAAACACTACACACAATTAGCACAGCCACACACCCAATTAGCAGAACACTTCAGACCCTTTGCAAAATGAAACACTCTTGCAAAAACTATACACAATTTTAT
>JAODLL010000021.1:3584036-3606533 GCA_026546735.1 Forbesichthys agassizii | reverse complement strand
GTGTGTGTGTGTGTGTGTGTGTGTGTGTGTGTGTGTGTGTGTGTGTGTGTGTGTGTGTGTGTGTGTGTGTGTGCGTACACGTGTGCGTGCGGCCTATTTGTTTTGGTCTGAGATGCTGGTGCGCTTAATGTGACATCTAGTGGTAGTATAGTGGTTCAAAATAGCCAACACTGTAAACCAAAGTATGGCATATTACTATGGTTGTAAAAGAGGGGACATTACGGTGTAATCTAAATAAAAATTATAAGGCTGCTCAAATTATCTTTGAATGTTAACATTGAATGTATCTTTACGTTGTTATGTACGTCTGCCTAGAGTTAAGTGTATCCATGTCCTTATTTGTGCACCAGAATGGTTTACAACAAAACAATGCGGCAGACGTCTAACTCCCCAGGTGTGGAGGTTCGAGTTCCAGGTTTTGGGCAGACCTACTCCATAGAGTTTCTAGACTCTAACAAGCTGACTGGTAAGGGAATAGTGTCTTTGCCTGTCTGCATATAAGCTCCTTGGTGTGATGCTTGACACCTTGTTGGAGATGCAATATATTGCCAAAAGTATTGGGACACCCCTCCGAATCATTGAATTCAGGGGTTCCAATCACTTCCATGGCCACAGGCCACATGGCTGAGGCGCACGGTTTGCAGAAGTCGCCAACTTTCTGCAGAGTCAATAGCTACAGACCTCCAAACGTTGTGTGGCCTTCGGATTAGCTCAAGAACAGTGCGCCTCAGCCCAGCGTTTTTGTCTTTACTTTGTCTAACAAATGTAATTTCAGTTGTAGAACACCGCATTGCACACTGGATGGATGTGGCCGTGGCTGTTATTTTGTTGTGCAAAAGCCAGAGAGACTTGGAATAAGCAGAATCCTATAATTCTATAGAAAACCTTCGCCATTGACTGGACACATGAACCAAGCTGCTGGCGGATGCTCTCGATATCTCACTCTCGTAGATGAAATACGTGACCCATCTACAGTTTCTCTTGTTATAATCTGGCCCACCTGAATTTGTAATTGAATAGCCCTGCTGTACAGCATGTGTCGTTTTGATTTATGTGTTGTTATGCAATCTTATCTCTATGTCTGTTTACTCCCAGGGTATTTTCATTCGATGGTGCAACATTTGGTCAATGTGGGCTACATCCGCAACGAGAACGTCCGAGGGGCCCCCTATGACTGGAGAATAGCTCCCAGTATGTAACGCACAGACGCCGCGAGCACACAGTCGTCTGCTACTTAAATCTTAGCTTACCATTCACATGAATATTTCGTCTTTTTCTGAATGAATGCGCTGCCTATAACTTCTCCTGTCCTTCTTGCACCTGCAGATGAGAATGCAGAGTACTTATCAAAGCTGCAGGGCCTGGTAGAGGAGATGTACCAACAGTACCAGGAGCCTATCTACCTGCTGGGCCACAGCATGGGCTCCCACTATGTCCTCTACTTCCTCAACCACCAGCCGAAGGAATGGAAGGCCAAATATATCCGTGGTTTTATATCGCTGGGAGCTCCTTGGGGAGGGGCCGTCAAACCTCTCAGGGTCATGGCGTCAGGTAGCTTTTTATTGTATTAACCCATCCAACCAGCCGTCTATCAGAAATGTATTTATACTTTTTGTGTGTAAAAGTTTAAAATGTTCACTTTTGGGAGTTTTTATGTTTTCACTACACAACCTTCCATAACTTGGTTTGTTCATAGTCTTTTGTTATCTGTGCTTGTATATTGAGTAAACAGTAGTTCTGTTGTGAAAATCTATCATTTCAATCTGCCTTAGTGATCCACTGAACTCCATTGCTACACTTAACACTGTTTCAATGCTGATGGTCAACAGGTGAGAATGATGGCATCCCCATGATTTCTAACATCAAAATCCGTGAAGAACAAAGAATGGCAGCAACAAACCCATGGATGATACCGTTTCAGTCTGTTTGGCCAAAAGACCATGTCTTCATTTCCACGCCCATGTTCAACTACACTCACCAGGACTACAACCGCTTCTTTACTGACATAGGTTTTGAGGATGGCTGGTACGTATAATCAACATGACTTTTTGCACACAACATGCCCACATGTGGATGGCATTATTGCACAAGCACTGCAGAAATAGTACTGGTCATAAGTTCAGTTTTGTCTAGTTTGTTTCTTGTCAGTTTCCATTCAAACAGGTGAAGTTAATGTTTACACTACAAAAACATCTCAAAATTACCAGGTATATTTGTCTAATTTATAGTAAAAATATCTAACTACACTTAATATAAGACACAATTACCTAACAATTCATCTATCGAGATATGTCTTATTTCAAGAAATCTTACTAAGCTAATTTTCACTTGTTCCATTGGCTTGTAGTAGTAGTAGTAGTAGTAGTAATAATAATAATAATAATAATAATAATAATAATAAACTTTATTTGTATAGCATCTTTCACACACAATGTGCAACTCAACGTGCTTTACAGTTAAAAACATTTGTATTCATAATTAGAGTAATTTTTTGCAGTATCCATGTTTGGGGATCAAGTGTTATCAGTTATCAGGTTAACATTACAGTATTGATCAATATTCGTCCAACAAGATCAGTCAGACTGTACACGTGACCTGTCAGATCCTTATATGATTTTGTATGGGTCAGCTTTCTTTACGGATTCCCTTTAAGGTAACGTTTTGCTACTCTTGTTAAGATTTGAATAATGTGTTTTCTTTCCACTGTAAAGTATAGAAAATCCATTGATTTTGGTATTTTATAGTGGCGTGATACATGATGGTAACAAATTAATGTGCACTGCATCACCCATGTTGGTAAACATCTAGTGGATAGTCATCGTGCTAGTGAATTGCAACATTCCTCAATTCTGAAACGTACTGCGTTCTGTATGAGAAATGTTCTGGAAACGTTCGAACAAGGGGTTGAGAACAAAAAATTCATCCTAACTGACAGTTATATGAAAAAAAAATTACATTAATTTAAGGTGCTCTATGCGGTATTTTAAGCATAAATATAGCAGCAAACAACAATTTCCTATGTCAAGACGTAGTGGGGAAATTGTGTCCAGTGCAGAGAATGAAATCACATCAGCTGTGTGTGTGTGTGTGTGTTGTAATGGCTCCTCTGTCATTTGTCCGGATATTTGTCATATCCCGGCAAGCCGCACATGCATGTTATTGCATGGGTGTTTGAGACCCACAAAGCATTTGTTTAGTGTGCCATCTAGTGGCAGAATGGCATATAGAGCCACCACTTTAATTTCTGAATGTTTTGACATACTGCATCTCTACATCTAATTTATTCCATCAAGGACGTTATACTGTATCATTTACGCATTCTTTCCTCTTATTTACAACAGGTACATGTGGGAGGACACCGCTAACCTGACTTCCGAACTGATCCCACCTGACGTTGAGGTGTGGTGTATGTACGGAGTGGGGCTGCCCACCGCGGTAACATACATTTATGATGAGGCGTTCCCCAATGCGGACCCTGTGGACGTTCTCTATGCCGACGGGGACGACACGGTGGACAGCATGAGCATGAGCCTGTGTAAGCGCTGGAAAGACCAGCAGGAAAAGCCCGTTCATGTGACGGAGTTCAAAGGAATGCCTCACCTGGATATCGTATTTCACGAAAAAGTGCTGAGTCAAATCCAGAACATCCTGGAAGGGAAATCAGACACCCCTGAAGAAGTCCATATAAAACGTCTTTTCAAGAGACGATAAACACTTAACGTTCAGTGTTTGGATAAGAATAGTACATGGATATGCTTTATTTGTATTTTTACAAAAATACACCAAACACGAAATAGTATTTTTCACAATAGTATTTTTACAAAAATACACCAAACACGAAATAGTATTTTTCACAATAGTATTTTTACATTACACAGTACCACAGTTATGTAAAAGATAAAGTGGGCACAACCACTGTTACAAATCTTAGCAATAATATTGCCAAAGGGTGTCACTAGGTAGAATTTGTCAATGCTTTGTTGATCTTGTATGGACAGAGGTAATCTAGTGTCTTGTGTGATCTATTTTGATAGATAAAAGCCTATTACTATCATTTGTTGTATGTGATTATATTGTGCATTTAATGTACTAGTTACAAAAACAAAATGTCCCTACAGAACATTGGAGTGGTGTTGGTTTTCTTACTGTATTCACAGGCAATTCCAGATCCTACACACTACACTAAGACAAATACTATACTAAATATAAAACGAAAATTAATTCAAGTTCAAGGATATTTTAATATGATATATTTAGGCTATATTGCTCTTTAAACCTTAACTTTACTATTAATGACTTCATTACACGGTAAACTGCTGAGTTGTTGGTAATTGTCTTCTCACAAGTAGATATAGGAGTACAAATAAGATTTGTAGTGTATTATTGCTTGCCAGATTAAATGCATTGTTTTGTAGAATATAGACACATAATTTTATTGGTTGCCTGCACATGTGGTTTAGAGATAAATAACGATCCTGATGTAAACACTAGCACACTCAGGGTAGTGGTCATTCTTTCTAACCTCGAGCACAAGTCAATGCTCCGCATTTTCATATGCTGTTTAGAGTAATCACAGATGGCTGGATTCTCCCTTTCTTTCCTCTAATTGTGCGTGTTCAGACAGTCAGTAACTTGTGCTAGCTAGTGTGTGGTGGGGCTGGCAGGAGGATTCAAATGAGCACATGATGTCATCTGGCGACTATTAGCGGAAATTAGTATGTGGTGCAGACCGCACCACACAATACTATCCCAGCCTTAATGCGTGTCCTGTGGGGGGGCTGATCTGATGGAATTGAAGGGAGGAATTATTTAATTTGATCATCATATATCAACAAACCAAAACAGCCGACTCCATCTTTAAAGATTGTAATGTAGTACGAAGTACAGATACATTTCACACATTTTCGGGATAAAATTGATATACAGGGCCTACTGTAGATCAAGTTGTTGTATCGACGTGTAATGACGAAATGGGAAAATATTTGAAAAGTATTTTACTAACACTTTTTATTTGCAAAAGTAAATATAAACATTTTATGGTCAGATAAACACATTGAATTAGGTGACATGTTATGACTTTATAGAGGACAAATGCATGCATTTTATGATTTTAGCAAGCATGAGTCACTTTTAAAAAAGTTGCTAAAAGTGCTAAAATGTACCGTAGCTGTAAAATGTAAATGTTAAATGTTAACAGCAGCTGCATTTGTTGCATTGTTGCATTTTGTATTTTTCAAAAATACGTTGCTAGTCTGAAAAAATATACATAAACTCAGTCCTGTTGGTGGCAGTAATGAACCTAATTTGATCTAGTTCAACAAAGGGGAAGAAGAAGAGTGACTTTTAGTTAGACGAGGCTTGATTGCGAGGATTGTGATGCCCTGATGTCAGGTGACATTATGTTCGTTCTGTTTGTGGTTGGACCCTGGACCTCGTGACAGCCGCCCCCGCTCCCCCTTATCTGGGAGACAGCTGTTTTCATTATCGGGAACCAGTGACAGCTGTATTCATCCAATTCTAGACGAGGTAGATTCTTACGTATATGGGCAGGAACGCGACGAGAAATGGTGAGAGTATCATTATGAAACATTGACGCCATGGCGGCTTGGCACCAGATAACCGCCTGCTTTGTGGTAGTCCTGTTATTGTCTCTATCGGTTTGGAGCAACGCAAGATATACGGAGAAATGTGCCAGCGGCGGCACTTGTGTGCCCAAAAGACCTCCCGTAGTTCTGAGTAAGTGATTGCTTCTTTGCCATTTTCGTTATAGCATGTTTTAAAAAAAATGTAGTTGATATCACTTGTTGTTTTGCACAGCAGTGCAGATTTCAACTCGATAAAGTAATTTAAGTGTCTCACAAGTCAGAACTCTGCCGACATAACAATTAATTTATTATAGGTATGGTGGCAGGCTACAGTGTGGGTTTAACAATTCAATCTAGCGGATAGATGGAATTGTCTAGTCTCCTGGTCACATGACTGAGTTGACTTCAGAGTGGAAGACTGCTGTCTACGAATTGCTCAAGGGACTGGGAGTGATACTGTTTGTTGTTTATATAGACTAGATCATTTTTGCTATTGAGAATCTATCTAGTTGTTTTTTAAAATCAGAATAGCTATCATATTAAACTATTTGCAATATGCCATAACGTTGTTTATTCTTTCAACAATTTGAGTGTTTTGTTATCAGAATAAAAGCTTATCTAATGTTTAAACACATTGCAAACCACACATTTGAGCAGTTTCAGGCTGTAGATACCATATGTTGACTTGTGGTGTGTGTGTATGTGTGTGTGTGTTACTAAATTTCACCTGATTGTGTCTATCTGAAACTCTATTATTATACATGGGGGGGGGGGGGGGGGACGTTTTTTTTTTTGGGAATCGGGATGGATAACTCAACAAAATGATGTTTAAATGTGATGATTATGGCAACTATTAACTAGGCTACATGCAGTATAACAGCAAAATGTAATTTAAAAGGTGTAATTATGGGTGTCCGTAGTTCCAGGGGACCTGGGGAACCAATTGGAAGCTAAACTGGATAAGCCCAGCGTGGTCCACTACATCTGCTACAGGAAGACGGAAACCTTCTTCACTCTGTGGCTCAACCTGGAGCTTCTGGTCCCTGTGGCGATTGATTGTTGGATAGACAACATAAGGTACTCTGTGTCCATTTGTGTGGTTTTGGTTGCTATCTTCCAAATATCTACAGATTCAATCAGCCCAGTTTGCCTGGATTCTGTTATTCTGTGTGTTTACCGAATTGAGATGAGACGTCAGTCAGGACTCTTCAGATCTTATCCGGTGGCATTAGTGATAATACATTTTAAGAGTACTTTTTTTCTTTTTAAACCAGAGATTGAATTAAATGTTAAATACAGAGAGCATAGAGGAATACTTCCCACCATCTAGGTGTTACTGTCACAGACAGCTGCTGATGATCTGAACATAGCTCCTTCCACAGCTGTCAGGAGAATACCTAGTTCTTTGTTCTTCATTTTGCAAAAGGTCAGCTTTTTGTGTACAAATCAGTAGACAGACAGACAGATAGGCAGATGACCTACTTGGCAAACAAACCTTTGCCCACGTCAAATAGAAGCCTATACAAACATATTGTCTCAATTATTGTATCAAGTATACACATTAACCTGTGTCACAACAGTGGCTTGAAGTGTGGACCATGAAACACTGTGTCTCTTAGACACATGCATCTGGGGAACCGTCCATTGAAACACATTCAAGAGGCCAGGCGCTTTCAAACAAATACTTTGCATGTGATTTGGCGAACCTGTGAACCAGCAAGTCTGTTGTTCTCTACTCTTGCAGTAGAAACGTTGTGAGAGTGAAAACATATGTTCCATTGAGAAAAGCCTTTGCTCTTCAAATAAAACCGATGCTATATGGTATTATTTCCGGCCGTTTTCGACTCAAGTTGTTTCCAATTCACCTCCGTCACACGTAAAACACGCCCGTAGCTAAACTACGCTGGTTGGCAACACACGAGGTTTACCGGCCTGAATCGCCTCGATTTCCAAGCTCTCTCCAGACTGATTCTTGCATTAATGTAAAACTGAAGATCGCAAGATGAGGATGGTCTCGCGAGGCTAATGAGCCACAGCACAACCATTGATTTTCAAAATGCACTAAAATCTAGAAAAACAGGTGTTGCCAGCTACATTCATTGTTTATTCAAGTGTTCATTTGCCTGCGACAGGGAAGTAATTGGAATTTAGTGTCGGGAATGAAGAAGTGGCTCCAGTATTGGTCATTGTGGGCTTGTAGGGAGTAGCAAAAGTTGAAGTGTCATTTCTCACTTTCATACATAGCTGGTCGTTTGACGTGGGGAAAGTTTGATTGTGTTTATTGGCCTGGGTTTCTGAGGATACTTGAATATGGATAATGTATGAATAATCACAGGCTAGGAGATGACATTATTTGTAGAATGTGTCCAGAGGAAGTGTGGTCAATGATTGAGATGTATGTATGTATGTATGTATGTATGCCCACCCATTACTGTATAAATCATATGCTTGAAGTGTAATTTACTTCTCTTGATATTCTGCTGTAGACCATACAGTATGCTATGCAAGCTTATCTGTTTACACCATTTATTACACACAGACAAAAAAATATTGTGTGTGTGCGTGCGTGTGCGCAGACTTGTCTACAACAGTACCACACATACGGCCTCATCTCCACCAGGTGTGGACATTCGAGTCCCTGGGTTTGGAGACACGTTTTCCCTGGAGTACCTCGACCCCAGCAAGCGCAGTGTGGGTGAGTGTCCAAAGGCAACACTACAACAATGAATACCGAGGAGCGTGTGTGTGTGTGTGTGTGTGTGTAACTATGCCCAACTCTGTATATTAGGCATGTATTTCTTCAGTATCGTCCAAGCACTAGTGGATTGGGGTTATACCCGCGGTGATGATGTCAGGGGGGCACCCTACGACTGGAGAAGAGCTCCAAGTAAGGACAATATAAACACTCTATTTATTCCTGTTATAACTGGCCGTTCTGACACCCTACGAGTGTCGCGCCAGAATATTCCGTCCCTCGCTACACTGTTGTACGTGTGTGGCGGGACGTGATGGCCCGTTTCTCGTTTGTCAGATGAAAACAAGGAGTACTTCATGGCGCTGCAGAAGATGATTGAGGAGATGGCGGAGAAGGCGGGCGGGCCAGTGGTGTTGATTGCCCACAGCATGGGCAACATGTACACCCTGTACTTCCTCAACCAGCAGCCCCAGGCGTGGAAGGACCGATACATCAAGGCCTTCGTCTCCCTGGGTGCCCCCTGGGCCGGGGTGGCCAAGACCCTCCGTGTGGTCGCTTCTGGTAAGGGGGGAGAAAGAGAGAGATGTGAGCTCCCAGCTCCTTCTGAAATCAATGACACTGAATGAATGTGTGCAGGCTAAGGACTCTTAAACAAGCGCCCTGAATAGTTTGGCCAATAGAATGCTTTGCCGTGATCAGCTGAGTAGTCTGGTCACTGAGATCAGCTGGGCAGTGAGCTGATTGGGATTAGGCGTGACTTCATGGCCTGCCTGAACTATCGCTATGCTTGAAGGACTGGGTTGAATTAATGTCCATTGCATTCATGTCCTCGTACCAAACCTAGCTGGCTATCCGCTATGCTCGGTTGGTTACTCGCTTTGTTGGTGCGCACACACACACATCCGAATCACTATGCTCAATAATGTCTCGCGTTCAACCCAAGCAAACGGGCTAGAACAGGGACGGGCTAATGCCAAAGCATAGTGTAGGCTAGGGGGCTAAATGAGCCACATGTGGATATATTATAATGTGAAACTATGTTTTCACGTTTATAACGTGAAGCTTTTTTACATTAGAATGTGATATCCAAAACGTATTAAAAAAATACATGATCAGCGTGGCGGCAATACGCTTTTGTAACACAAAACAGAAACGAATAGTCGAATATTCTGGTCCAGCCCTACCCAGGCAATTTTGAACGCACCTCAAGTTTCCTTTTCCAGTATCTCTTGGCTGATGAGGACGACTGTAGCCAGGAGGGCTGTGGCTCTCCAGGACCAGGGTTCCCCACCCCTGTCCTAGAGCCTTGTGAGTATTTGGGTCTCAGCTGCCTCCCTGTCTCTCACACAGGTGACAACAATCGCATTCCAGTGATCAGTTCGCTGAAGATTCGCTCCCAGCAGCGTTCGGCCGTCTCCACTACCTGGCTTCTTCCCTACGCACACACCTGGCCCAAAGACCACGTCAGTACTGTGTGTGTGTGTGTGTGTGTGTGTGTGTGTGTGTGTGTGTGTGTGTGTGTGTGTGTGTGTGTTTGAAGCACTGCCATTTAGTCCATTAGCTATTTTGTTGATTGAATGATATTGAGATGATGGTGGTCATGGTAACAAGATGCTGTAGTTATTCTAATGGAATATTGTTTAATAATTATTTATTAAACCTTTTATTTTACCAGGAGAGAAACTCATTGAGATACAAATCTCTTTCAAGAGTACCCTGCTTATGGACTGGCTACAGTTTCACAACAATACAGATAAAACAAGTAATAAATAAAACATCAGGTTCCAAAATCAAGTACAGACTAAAAACAACTACAAGGAAAAGAATCAGTAACCACCGAATTAAGAATTGCCTTGAAATTACCAAAAGTGTCAAGACAACTAATTTGTAACATTTTTTTTGCAAGGCATTCCAATTACCTCACACTTGCTTACATGCACGTCCCTTTGGATAAAGGTGTCTGCCAAATGCTGTAAAATGTAAATGTTCACAGCCATGTTTACTTGCGTTGGCCGCAACACACGCGTGTGTAAAGACCAATTGTTTTTTATTTAATAAAGCAGACGAGCCTTATTTTCGGGTGCAGTGATGCCTGAGTCAACACGCAAAATCCTCCTTCTTGACGCCACCTTTACTGTCCGCCAGGTCTTCGTGCAGACCCCCAGCGCTAACTACACAGTGTTGGACTACAAGCGTTTCTTCTCCGACATCGACTTTGTGGATGGTTGGCTGATGCGTCAGGACACGGAGTCCCTGGTGGCTGACCTCACCCCACCCGGCGTCGCCACTCATTGCCTGTACGGCACCGGGGTGCCCACCCCGGAGTCCTTCCTGTACACAGACAAGTTCCCCGATGCCGAGCCCACGGTGGTGAACGGCGGCGGCGACGGCACAGTGAACGTGCGCAGCGCCCTCCGGTGTCGACAGTGGGCGGGGCGCCAGAAGCAGCCGGTCTCGCTGTTGGAGCTGCCCGACAACGAGCATGTGGCCATGTTGCTGAACGCAACCACGGTGGCTTACATCAAGGACGTTGTGTTTGGCCCCTGAGAAACCCCCTCATTGGTTGCAGACAGACAGTCTTGTGTCGTCTGCTTGTTAAACTGTCTCCTGGCACAACCCCACACCAACCAGAAAGCCTGTGTTAGCATTGGAATATTGTACTCCAAATTCTATGGTCCCAAGGACACAAACTATGTTTGTGTAGAATGTTTAAACTATACTGTGTCATCAAAGCAAATTATTTTATATTCGTGTCTGAATTGTCTTTTTTTTTTTTTTTTTTGTAGGATTTTACATGAACGTCTTCTCGGCTTGATGATATTGGTATTTTTATACATTTGTGGATTTTTTGTTGTTTGTATATGTTGAGGGCAAAACAAGCACACTTCACTTTATTGCAAACCCACTGACATTTCCTCCGGTCTATAAAAACTGATGTATTCCTTCCTCATGTGGTTTGCTGTAACCATCACAGACGTGGCTTGTTCCATTTCCTCACCAAGTAATTCTTGTCAAGGAAACATACCAGGCTACCTTAACACATATATGCTCTACTTGCCTAGGATATTGATAGTTGGACACATTTGCATGTTACATGCCATGCCTGAATTAAATCAGTTTTAAAATCAAATGTGGATCCATTTAGCTTTACTTAATATTGTACCATTTTGGCCCCTGATTTTACTAGTTTCATTTGATGAGAGCTATCATAAACTGTCCTGCAAATGTGGAGTAAAATGTGATTTTCCACAATGTTCCCTGGTCTATGTATATGGATTAATAATTAATCAAGAGGGTGGTTTCATTAAACCTCCTAAAAAGAATTAAACTGACTATTTTTCTTTACTGTGGTGAGCCAGTCCTAAACATGCACTACTTATTGTAGTTATTTGATGACGACACCTACTTACCCACACCAGCTTACTCATAAGACTTTGTTTGTGCATGCGCGGGCATGGTAACGACCCTTTAATTATAAGCAGCTGTGTTGAAGCAGGAACACCTAAAAATATCCAGTTGGGTCTCCAGGATCAGAGTTGAGAGCCACGTGTTTGTTATGAACCGTGATGTTCCTTAATGTTTTGCTGTTTACCATACAAAGGTATACTTGATGCAAGTAAACAAGTGCACCCCCCTCCATTTCCTGTGCAATACACTGCTCTCAAAGTTAAATGCTGAGGATCAATTTCCCAACATGTATATGACAATAAAAGCACATTTACCTTTTATACATAGAAATGGAACCAAAACACTATAACCAAACTGACTAACCACCTTATCATCTGTAGTTTGGTTAGCTTTCTACATTGTTTATGATTTTTTTTTTTTTTTTTAAGCAATAGGATATCCAATAACAAGACTGATGATGACAACATTGATTGGTTGCTAAATAAATATTTTGGTCAGAACACAGAAGGGAACAAAGGCTATAGAGGTTAAGCAAAAGGCTGCTTTCTTAAACTTGGACATTTTTAAAATGTTTAGTCAGTTTTACATTGTTCTGTAGAGTAGACCGCTCTGGAAGTAACTAGGGAACATTCATTAATCCCCATGAATACTTTGTCGGGGTATGCAATAAAAATTGGTAGAACTATCTTACCGATTAACCCTTCCACATAAATTATATTGCCAGTGATCTGATCTGTATGTCCATGGGAAAATCCTAATTTTCAGTACTATCTACAGCAGGGGTGCCCAACCCTGGTCCTGGAGAGCTACTGCTCTGCATGTTTTAGACGTCTCACTGCTCCAACACACCTGATTCTAATGAATGGCTCTTTATCAGTCTCTGCAGAAGCCCATTGATTTAAATCAGGTGTATTGGAGCAGGGAGACATCTAAAACAAGCAGGATAGGGGCCCTCCAGGACCAGAGGTGGGCACCCCTGATCTACATTGTTTGCTCTAGTAATGCCATTGTGCCCGGAAGTAGCTGACAAATGGGCAACGTTTTTATTATGTAGTTTCATTCAAAGTAAGCCTGGACTGATGCATCCCCCAACACTGCCAGTATGCAGGTGATCTGACTGACCTAGAACCATTCTACTGCTCCCTCTGCCCCCAAACTAGCATGTTTCCTACATATTATCGTACTCCAATCAGTTATGCACATAAAGTGGATTTTGACTGTCTGAAAATAGCCTCACTGCAGTGTGAACATGGGGTTGGGGGATTGGGACTAAGGCCTTTTAAGCTTGTATACCCCAGTAAGTAGTTTATGCTTCACTTATTTTGAAGACACCCTATGACAAACATGTACAAATAACCATAATATTTAAAAGAGCACGAACATTTTATTAGACAAAACTGGAATAAAAATGAGGATTTAAGGGTGTGAGGGTTTAAGACTCCAGAGGGAAGGAGAAGGTTTTGTTTCCCGCCTTGCAGTGCAGTTCCTGGAAGTCCAACATCAGCAGGAATGGACCTTCCTCGTGTTCATCAACCAGACTCTGACCAGGACAACAAACACTAGACATGGTTACCAGTGTTTAAAAATTAAAGGCACAGTTTTTCTCATCTAATAAGAGATGCTACAATATGAGCATTAGATCCGTCCCTGGCTCGATATTCAGGCTGTCAACAATGTTGACACCATTATTTAACTGGTCAGATGCATTCATTTGTCCCTTACCAATCACAACACACACACACACACTTTGAAGATCTCTTCACCGGGTAATGTAGGTGACAATACCTGCAGCTCCTGAAGGCAATGGTTAATCTGCTTGGTTAGGTCCCCAACACACCAGGCCAGACTCACATGGAAAGATGGCTCCTAGTATGGTAGGGACACAGTATGGGCTGTGCAATTAATCAAATTGTAATCGAGATTTTAATTTAGGCTCCTAACAATCACAAAAACAATGTAATCAAGAAAATAAAACATATTTTGCAAGTTAATTCTTATTTTTTGTCTTGTGTTCTAAATGGCACGCTCACTTTATCCCCTCCCGGGATTGAAAGGTAAACAGGAAGAGGGAAATTTGAAGGTGTTTTCACTGTTTTGTTTCACCATTTAATTGTTTTGTGCAGAAACAGCAACATCTTTCCAAAGTCAATAAATAATCGTGTTTTCAATATTAACAAAACTAATTGTGACAAAAAAAAAGTTTCCCCATTAACAAGCAGCCCTGGGATACAGTATGGAAGGAGAATGGAGAGTGTGGTTTAAATGTCAACATACCAATCTGCCGATAAAGACATCGTTACATACATTGTTCTCCAGACATCATTAGATGTGTGCAGTGTCTAGTATAGATATACTGTATATAAATTAATTATTATTCATTAATAGGGCTAATATACTATTAATTATTTAACAAGTACAGTAAATGCCAAATAACTTGTATTTAGCAACTCCTGAACATAGTTATACTAATTACCTTGCTAATTATATTAAAAAAAATATTTTTTCCAAGAGTGTTTACTCTACATAGATTTACATTAAAGCGACAAACAGCCTCAAACAATAAATACAGTTTAGTCAAATCAGTGCCTGGAGTTACACTCCCTGCTAACTGCGGGTTTACCTTATAAAATGTGTCCAAACGGAACTCTGTCATCGTTTTATCTATTACTTTGACCAGGTCCAACAACTGAACTTGCCCAGAAGACACTTCCATTCCAAGGAATGTCCTAAAGGAAACAGAAGGGACAAATAATTAAAAGCTCCTGCACACAGTGATGCTATACACAGGCAGAAATGTAATCTCCCACACATAGTACCTTGTCTTCTCAGCATTGCAATAGACCTTCAATCTTCTCGCTGAGCAAACAAACCTGGCAACCATAAAACATTGTGTTTAGCATCCAACAATGACTCACCAATTATACCTATCACAGGCAATACTTATTCCATCACCACCTATGTCACTTTATGAATTAAACTGCTTATATAACCATCTGGAAATGCCTTTGTTGGGCAATCCAGTGCATTAAATACTATATCACATGCATGCTTGCTGCCTCAGAGCCCATCACATGAAACAGCCTGGCCCCTGGTTCAATATGCCATAATTGCCATAGTATAAATGATTATAGACTAGCAAAAGCTATACCAGTACTGGTAGACAAATGCTGATCATTTACATCGCCATAGTGCCAAATCATGCCAGAAATGAAATGACTAAAAGTACTAAGACAGCAAAAAGGACACCAGACAAAAGGGGAGACTGAAAACATGGACTAACTTTTTGCAGTGAGCCAAGCTGGCCTTGAGGCTCCATGTTAACGGCTGGATCCAGTGGTGTCGCAACACTACCGTCTTGGAGAGGCTGAGGTGGAACTCCTCCTGCTGGAACAGAGGTACTCCTCGGGCTCCTGCTGTGGACAACAGGTCCTCCAACAACTCCATACACTCCTCATCTGGATGATCTAATAAAGAGAGAACAGAAGGAGAAACAACAGAAAAATATATACTTTAACCCTCGCGGTGTCCTATGGGTCAAAATGACCCGGTGCACTTGCCAGTAGAGGGAAGCAACCACAACACGGACATATGACATTCCGCGGTTTGCTCCCTCTGCTGCTAGTCTGCTGAAATGCCTTAGGACAGTGAGAGGGTTAAGTGTTTTTTTTTTTTGTCGTTGTTGGTGTCTTTATATTGGTTAAAAAAAACATTTGTCATTGCATTTCTGTCCACCTGTTGGTCTTACATGCAAAATATACATAGGTAGCCCAGTTCCCTCTTTCGTGTTGAAAGGAGCGTATGCGACCACCATGTAGGGTGCTATCTTCAGTCTGTGGGTCTACCTTCTCTGGGAACATGTCCAATAGACAATCTGGGACAGGCAGCCTAAGGAAAAATTCGATTGCCTCATTTATTTGTGAAAATCTCAAAGATGATTGATTTTAAAGTAAGATTAAATGATCATAAGGATTAGGTCAACATAGTTAAACAAGCACAAAAACACACCTTTCTTTGTGGATTTCTCCCTCTGTCCTGATTTCCTTCTTTGCGAGACAGTCATAGCTGACCTCATTTTCCACTTCGTTTGTGTTTGGGTGTCTTTTTCTTTTTCTAGGGACTACCGCCTCATTTCCTGCATCACCAACCTCCTCCTCTGAGCTGCTACTGTACCCGACCAACATCAGAGAATGTCTTAACCTATGTAAGAAGTGTTAAGATAATATTAGAAATGAAATAGTCAAAGAAAAGAAAGAAAAACTAATATTTCTAAATAGTTGCTTCTCAACAAGAACAGACATTATGTTACAAACGCACCAACCAATCATTGAGGAGCAAATTGCATTTTAAGGCAGCTTCCGATGTAAACAACCTGTTGTAATCATAATTTATGTCCCACTGAAACAGTATACAAGATGTTAATTAGTTCCACTCTACAATTAATCTTGAATGATGTCTGTTTTAGAGTTTGAGATAATAAAATAAAATAACTATAAAGTTATATTGTGTGATAATTCCAGGTTGTATAAATTTCCTTTGATGTCTCTATTTGCACAACCATCGTGCATCTTCTGCGTAATGGTGCACGGTTCGTGCAGGAAGCTACATTTTACGTTTTTGGCAGTGGGATTGATACACAATCGGTGCATTATTTTACACACGAATACAACTTAAGTAGCCTGCGTGTTTGCAATACGACAAATAATCAAATTTATCTTTCGTCTTGAATAAAAGTAATACATCAGGTTCCGGGTCTGTTGTGAGTATGCCAATGAACTATTGGTTTATTCATGTTCCTGTGCCCGGGCAGCATCTCGGAGGCTAGCCGATAGCCAGCTAGCATTTTTAAAAGGGTTTTGTTGCATTTCCGCCGTTGAAAACGACGGCATAATGATCAAATGATTTTATTCACAAAATTACAATATTTAGGTTCTATCGCGGGAGGATTTCGCATACCTACATATTCAGCATTTTTCAGAACACCGTACAACCAAGATACAATCCGTGGGTCGTCTGCGGATGTGAATAAGGAACCTATTTTGTGGCCTAGCTGCTTATGACGAATTTGATACAACAGGACAACTGAAATTACATTTACTAGGTCTGTGTAAAATTGGGATTTCTATATTTTAACTCTTCAGTTGAATTGACTAACGTTTTGACGATGGCTACTCAATGTTTATCGTGGTTAGCCGAAATTAGCCATTTGCTACTGTACAGCATATTAGCAAGTAGCTAGGCTAGTTAGCTAACCCTACCTGCTTACAACAAACGCTTACAGTTCAAATACTATAAATATTTGACACTGCTTCCATTTTTTGCGCCACGACTGAGAATAGTCGTTTCTCTGGGAAAAGCAGAGGGTCCGTTCTTATCCGGGTCATTTGTAAATGAATTAATGAACTATTTGCCAGAGCTAAACACATACGATCACGGATGTTGCAGATATTTGAACACGTCTGAACGACAGATCCAAACGATTATAGTGAGGCTAGTGTGTTTACAAGAATCGCGAGCAGTGATACGACGCAGTTTAGCTGTACTTTGCTTCGAAATGACAAGTGTGTCTGATGTAAACGGATGTTTTGAAGATCACTAGTGGGATGTCTCCCCACCTTTTCCTTTCACACGTACCGTATAGAGCTGCGTTTGAAGCGTCTGTGAACATAATTCTTTAGATTAGAACATTAGGGAGGCAATATTATGTATAATATCGATCCAGATTCTTTAAATCGAATATTAATGTGTAACAAGAATATAATATACATAACATCTTAGGAACCACAACGATGAGAGATTCTCTGGCTTCAGGAACAGACTTCTGTGACTGTCCATTTAAATAATGTAGCCACTAAGGTATAAGAGCATAATAGTTACAACAGCTATACTGACCAATATCTCTTTGCTTTATCTGATACAGATATCACTGGGAAACGTCAAATCAAGGTGGACGAGATCGCATCTCTCAATGAGCACTGTGTGCATTTCCGGCTCCACGCGTGGGAGTGACGGTTTGAGCTCCACCTTGTAACTCCCATTCCCTGCCGCCTCAACGCCAAAATACATCCCAACCGTTCTCACCCTAGCTGGGCCCCAGGAGCCGGCAAGCTGAATCCCTACTCCCGCGCGCGCATGACGGAGGCGTGGCAGCAGCACGTCGCCCCGCCTCCCGTCGTGCACGCCATCCCGCCGGGAGCGGAGAACGCGCTGGGCTGCGCCGTGTACGGCATCGTGCTGCAGCCGGACCCCCCGTCGGTCCAGCAACAGGCCCAGCATGGGCAGCACGGCCAGCAGCACGGCGGAGGCGGGGGGGGCCACGGGCAGCAGCAGCAGCAGCAGCACCCCGTCCAGGCCCAGCAGCAGTCCCTGGGGGTAGGCAACGAGGGGGGCCACAAGTGCGGTGTCTGCGGCCACGACATCTCCCACCTTGCCAACCCGCACGAGCACCAGTGCATGGTGAGCCAGGACCGCTCGTTCCAATGCACGCAGTGCATGAAGATCTTCCACCAGGCCACGGACCTGCTGGAGCACCAGTGCGTCCAGGTTGAGCAGAAGCCGTTCGTGTGCGGCGTGTGCAAGATGGGCTTCTCCCTGCTCACCTCCCTCGCGCAGCACCACACGTCCCACAACAGCACCAACCCCATGAAGTGCTCCATCTGCGAGAAGACCTACCGGCCGGGCTCCTCGGGCAGCGGCACGCCCACCTCCTCCTCCGGCGCCGGCGGCGCCCAGCAGCCCGACGGCAGCGCCTCGGCCAGCGGGAGCTCCTCCTCCATCCTGCCGTTCCCGTCGGCCCGAGACCGCCCGTACAAGTGCCCCGTGTGCCAGAAGGGCTTCAAGCACCTGTCGGAACTAACGCGGCACGAGCGCGTGCACACGGGCGAGAAGCCGTTCAAGTGCGACACGTGTGACAAGGCCTTCAGCCAGTCGTCCCACCTGGCCCACCACCAGCGCACGCACAGCAACGAGCGGCCGTTCAAGTGCGCCGTTTGTGACAAGAGCTTCAAGCACCGCTCCCACCTGGTGCGCCACATGTACGCCCACTCGGGCGAGCACCTGTTCAAGTGCAACCTGTGCGAGCTGCACTTCAAGGAGTCCTCCGAGCTGCTCCACCACCCGTGCCACCCGCAGGGCGCGCGGCCCTTCCGCTGCGCCACCTGCGGCAAGGGCTTCAAGCGGCCGTCGGACCTGCGCCAGCACGAGCGCACGCACTCGGAGGAGCGGCCCTTCCACTGCGACGAGTGCCAGATGAGCTTCAAGCAGCAGTACGCGCTGGTGCGTCACCGCCGCACGCACAAGGACCCCACCGACCGGCCCTTCAAGTGCAACCTGTGCGACAAGGGCTTCATGCAGCCGTCGCACCTCCTCTACCACCAGCACGTGCACGGCATGGACAACTTGTTCAAGTGTGCGTCTTGCGGCAAGGAGTTCAGCCAGTCGGGCGAGCTGCTGCGCCACAAGTGCGGCGAGTCGGCGGCGGCGTCGCCCGACAAGCCCTACAAGTGCGACGTGTGCGGCAAGGGCTACAAGAAGAGCTCCACGCTGCAGCGCCACCAGAACGCCCACTGCCAGGAGAAGCCGCTGAAGTGCTCGCTGTGCGACCGCCGCTTCCTGTCCTCGTCGGACTTCGTGCAGCACCGGTGCGACCCGTCGCGCGAGAAGCCGCTCAAGTGCCCCGAGTGCGAGAAGCGCTTCAAGTACTCGTCGGACCTGAACCGCCACCGGCGCGTGCACACCGGCGAGAAGCCGTACAAGTGCGCGCACTGCAACAAGGGCTTCAAGCAGCGCGAGCACATGACCAAACACCAGACCACGCACTCCCGCGAGGGCCAGTTCAAGTGTGTGTGGTGCGGCGAGCGTTTCAGCGACCTGGGCTCCCTGCAGGACCACACTGTGCAGCACACCGCCGAGGGAGGGGGCTACCCTGTAGGCGCTTGTTTATAACTCCCCTCCCGTCTTTCCTGTGATGCACTGCCCTCACTATTATTTGGGGGAACCCAGGCCAACCCCTCTCAAACCCCCCCCCCCCCCACCCTGTATGTATCTCCTGCAGATCACTGCTCTCACCTCTGTATCGCTGTGCAGCGATACCCGAAGGCCTCGCTGTCCCGTAATACCAGAGTCAGTTATTCCTCTCTTTTTCTCCCACCCACTCTGGAGGTTAATCTCGGCGCCCGGTTCCCAACAGTTGCTATAGCGACGGGGTTTAATACATGACTGCTGGGGTTATCTAGCAAGCACGTGCGTCCATGACAATTAATGGTTCGTCAGCGTTCATTTATTGTCCGGACAAAACAAGTTTTGATGTTTTGTGTTTTGTAAATACAATACAGCGAGTGTATTAAAGAGAGTTGACCTGAAGTGAAACATGGTGGGGCCACGTTAGATTTTCTTCCATACCTGAATAATCAATGTACTGACTACACAGCCATCCGCTAGCTGGGCGCTGCTCTTGCCCTGCATTTGTTTTTGTTTTTTTATTTAATCTCTCTCTCCTTGCTTAAGCACATATCTCCTTCCTGGTATCTCTGCCTCTTCCTATTTTGCTACCTCTGTTCTCCTTCCCATTTCCACTTCCCTGTCTCCTCTATCCTGACCTGGACTGTGAACGCCCACGCTGCTGTTTACCTGGGAAGAAGGTGATTGAAGTTAAGCCCCACCCACCCACCCCCCCCAACAACTCATGTTTTTTTTCCCTCCCAGTTGTAGTATCAAAACTCAAATCTAGTATCTGTCCGTGCTTAAGTATTTTTTACGCTTTTTATGAGAGAGAGGTTCGTGAAGTGATTCCCACAATAGTGTCTTGAGTGTATGTTGAAGTTTGTACTGCCACTATAGAGTAGTGCCCACTGTAATGGTGCACAGACAAACTAACCAGCTGATGTCATTATAAAATGCCCTCATCATTTTTCCCCTCTATAGACTTGTACACGAGATATTTAGTGTATATATATATTTCACACTAATACACTCTGGCACGCAGATGTCGGTGCTGTTAAGACTGTACTGCAAACATTTGAGTTGGACCATTAAACTTTCTCTTTTGCCCTGTACATATTATGGACGTGTGATTTGACATTCGCCAATTCGGTTTGAACTGTTTCTTAAAAAAAAAAAAAGAAGACAAAAAAAATAACAAGAATACAAATGCATCGATTGACTTTTTTATATTCTTGGTACTTTTTACCATATGAGATGTTTTTCACAAAAGTTGTTTTTATTTTATTTGTAATTCATGTAGTTAATCGTGCAGCGGGGATTTTAAGAGTACCCTGCGTATGAAGCTAAGAGAAGGATGAACATGGAAATCTGTCAAACGGTGAATCCAGTCTGAAGGCGCTTGGAATTTACATTTCTTCTACAGATCTGGGCCTTTATTCTTTTAGTACGAATCTATTCAGCCAGTCACAGTCAGAGCTGTTTTTGTTTAGTTTAATCTGCATTGGTTTATTTTTGTTCAGCTGTGTTCTTTTATTTTTAACATCTTAACCCTTTTCTCTACATAATGCATAACGTTCTATCTGTCTGGGATGGGTATCCAAGGAAGAGAGGGGAGTGGGGAAATCCCAATCTTGCAATGCAAAGTTACACATTAAGAGTCCCAAAACGTCAGTTGGTTTTACATGTTGGCCATGTTTGTTCTGTGTTTTCGTACTTTGTTCTACAGTTTAAAGGGGAACTGTTCCTGTTACCCGCGTTGAGTGGTTTATTCTGGTTTAAGTGCAGTATTGAAAAGTATTTTGTATAAACATGAAAGACAAAGATAGCTATGTTACATTTGTGATTATGTAATTTTTGACATTTGTTTTTCCATTTGTGGCCTTTATGTGAGGCTCCTCTGCTACCTGTCTCCCTGTTCATCTTTTTTGCCATGAGATGAGGGCAGACAGCTATTCCTCTTCAAATGTCTTGTGTTTTAGACAATTTCCTTATTCTGGCATTAAATGACATCAGAAGAGTTGGGAATGACAAATAAGAGTTGGGATTTTGAATGAGAAAAAAATGTACTGTATGTTTGTTTGTTTTCAATTGATTATATTTTGAATTTTTTAGTTTTTTATTGATATGAATATCTATATTCCTTAAGGAGGGACCAGGGCCTTGGGGTCATTTGAGGTTAAGTTGAGGTATGTTTAAATTTCGGAAAATTTGGGTTTGCCGTGAATGTTCGCGAACACGCTGGATCTATGGTGACAGTTTAAATCTTAACTATTTGTAAAGTTTACACACAATGAACATTCGCCTCAGTTCGGCAAATATGAACGCACCTTTGGTGGCAGATAAATGAGTACAGTAATGTATATGATCAATCTGTCAAATGTGCTGTCTGCTACACTCTTATATGAATAGTGGCTGATGTAGCCTAACCTTAAATGAAGGCTGTTACCAGTATGTGTAGGCACCCTTTTTCTGTTTTTACCTATGAATCTTAATGACACACAAATTGGCAATCGTACATAATGTTATTTACTATTGGAAGCACTGCTGCATCACCAATGGCAACCGGAAGGACAAAAAGCAATAGGACCTGTCATAAAGTGAACAGATTAAATTGTTCTGACATTGAACACAAAACACTCTCCCGGTATAGTTTAAAAGCCAAATCATTTAACTGTCTAGGGGTGTCAGTGTAGTGCTACCAAACGGATTATATTCACACAGGTGAACAGAAATTACAAACCTGAGTGTGTTATTCTAGTATATCCTGAAAACAATGATCTGACTAGACTAGGTATTAGATGGTGAAACTACAGCTCGAGTGGGGGGGGGGGGGGGGGGGGGGGGGGGGGGGGGGGGGGGGGGGGGGGGGGG
>JAODLL010000021.1:3568220-3581885 GCA_026546735.1 Forbesichthys agassizii | reverse complement strand
GGTGGTACGGGCATCTAGTAAGGATGCCCCCTGGGCGCCTCCCTTGGGAGGTGTTCCAGGCACGTCCAGCTGGGAGGTGGCCTCGGGGAAGACCCAGGACTAGGTGGAGAGATTATATCTCCAAACTGGGAACGTCTCGGGACCCCCCAGTCAGAGCTTGCTGATGTTGTCCGGGAAAGGGAAGTTTGGGGTCCCTTGCTGAAGCTGCTGCTCCCGCGACCCGACTCCGGATAAGCGGGAGAATATGGATGGATGGATTTTATGAATCAGTACCTGTAATTAGGGTTGCCCGATATTGATAAAATTTGATTTTGCAATATTGATCAAGCGAATGTGAATTTTGGCCATATAATCTGTTCCATGAATTTTACTACTTTCAAGAGTGTCATTCAGATGCTGCATCTTCTCAAAGCTAACCCGGTGTTCTCTTGACTACCCAGCATGTCGGAGGACGACGGGAATGGAAGCGGCTTTGATACCGTTGGAGGCTCCCCGAACTCGGACACGTCCTTGTCCCCTCGTGCCAATAGCCCCTACCGCTACCATGGTAACGGCAACCGCAACATCCGCCCGACCCTGGTCGCGCCGACAACGAGACAGGTTCCCCCTGCTGTTCAGAGCAGGAGCCCCTGTGGTGTCAGGACCATGGTGGTTCCACCGATGAGGGTGCAGAACAACAGCAACCACTGTCTGTGGACGGCCGAGGGCGCCCAAAGAACTGGTCAGTGGCATGGTTGTTTCCATGGAGATATGAGATTACAATAGGTGTCAAAGCATTGTATGTTCATTATTAAATATACGTACGTTTAATTCAGGTTTATCATAGGTGATTTAATATTTCTGAAACGCACATTCACAGTTAAATGGCTTTAAGAGAGATAAAATACTCATGGGTGGTGTTACTTAATGAAGTTAAACGTTCACCTTTCACTTTCATCCACTGATGAGAACATCGCATTCACAAAAGGTTTGTAAAAGCTCAAAGTTGACTGGAGACGTCAATGACGTAATAAGTTGTTTGTGTTGACCTGTAGTGGTTCTACAGATTTGATTACATACAGTATTTAATGGAGAAATTGTACCCGTTCATCAGCTGTTCTGTTAAATGTATGTTTGACTTTAATACCCATTAATACTCTTTTCCAAACCTGCCATGACATTATCTGTCATTTAGTCTGTCACGTGTCTTCTGGTGATGTTTGCTTTACAGGTCATAATGGACTGGTAGGGGCTTACCGCCCCCTGGTGGGTCATAGAGGCTATAACAGGTGATCACGGGACACCAGCACTGAGCTGGTCCTGCTCCAATACCTCAGAGATGCGTCCTTTAATAGGCAATGTGACTGTTGAAGATAAACACTAGCATATTATTAATACTGGCTGCTAGAGCAAAGCTAGACAGATTCCAGTTTGAAATGATTTCCCGAGTAAAATAAATGGCTGTGGACTAAAATATCTCCCATGAGAGATGTTTTGAATTGGAGACCTTTTTAAGTCACATATTCCTGTTTGGCCTGTCACTGTTACCAGTTATCAGTAGTTATGTTTAAGCTAAAAGAAGGACTAATGCTACCTTTCCTTAATAAGACCAGAATATGTGTATATGATGCCAAGGAGGGAAATATCTGATCTTTCTTTTGACAATCTGAACACAATGGCCTATGCCTTCCTTGGGAGATGAAGGAAAGACGGATGCATTTTTCTTTTGTATTGGATCGAAACCAGTGTCTAGACCTGCTGGTGCCTGTCACTTAGCGCAAGTTGCCTAAAGGTACTGATCTCAGTTCAGTTACATTTGTCTATTTTCCCCACTTGTCTGTATTTGTACAAAATAATACAAGGGGGAGGGGGAATTTAAAACTGGCTGTAGATCAGTACCTGTGGATGAAATTGACCCCTCAGGTTTCAATGAGTGCCAACAATCTAGTTCTTTCTTTTCCCTCAATTTTCTGGTTCAATATGGTGTTTACACATGTATTGGTCTCTGAACTGCAGTGAAGAAACTGCCATAGTACCAACGTGCATTTTGGATATTGTAATTCGATACAGGAAACAAGTCTAGAGTTGTTTGACTTTAGTTATTTCCACAACAGTCATACCTGAATATCACATCTCTGCACTGCTTTTTATTTTAAACTTGAATATCGACTGTTTAACCATCAAGGGGGAGAGGAGAATGTAGAGATGGGTGCGTCTGGGGTGTGTCAGTAGGCTGAGAGCCCTTTGTTAAATGTAGTGGTCCTAGTGGTGGATTATCTCATCTTAATGTGGGTTTACTCTGGGAGGTGAGTTAATATATTACATAACCATTACTTGAACTGCCAAAGGACAAATGCAATCATCTGGAGATTAGTCCCCAGTAGCTGTATTGGAGGTCACTGAGGGTTAATCCCATTCTTATGTCTGTGACGTATGTAATTGTTATGGCTTCACTGGCTTTAATATAACTTTTCAGAAGTAATTCCAAACCAAACGTCTTCCCCTCTGCCTCCTCATTTTGCATGCTTTTCTTCCATTTTCCAGCAGCTGCTGCTGTTTTTTGAGTTTCTGCCAGTTGCTGTGTTTCACACCCTCCAGTGCACCCAAAAGGTCCCGTGGGGGTTATCTGTGGGCTTATCTGTCTGCCCGTCTGACTCGTGTTCTGTTTCCCTCTGCCCCGCTGCAGCGTCAGAGTCCTGGTCCCGGTCCAAAGGGCTCTGCGGTCTTACCGCACAGCAGAGCACAGGCCTTTCCATGGTCTCCCACCTCCTGCCCAGGCAGCACAAGACTATGGTGGCCCACCCTCAGCCACCCCTGGGTTTCAGACAGGTCAGCCGAGTGAGTTCTTCTCCCATCTATTTGTTTACTTACTCTCTCTCGCTGTGTTTAGTCTTGAGGCGCGTTCAAATTTGGCGAGCGTTCGTGGCAAACTCGTTTGCTTTCAGCGTTAAAATTGAACCTTTTTGTGTTAAACGTTCCAAATTGTTAAATTTAAAATGTAACCCTTTTGTCCAGTGTCCGTGTGTGTGCGCTTGCCAGATTTTTTTGTGCGTGTTCGCACTCGAGCTTGAAGCTAACGAACTGTTTGAATTTGTTTGCCAATTTGAACATGTATACTACCCCTTTAATCACTTTGTCACAGTCACCTCTTTCTGTTACCTGCTGCTTTATTCATTTGTTACCCTCTACCTGGTATGATGTTTTATTTATTTTATTTGGTTGACTGACTTGTCTGCAGTCAGGTGTGCACTATGGCAACGCTGTTAAATAGCGTTCATTGCTGCTGCTGTGCCTGATTATATATCAAAACAATAACCCTCCGCAGTGAAATGCATTGTGTAGAAGTACTGGATTATTTTACCAACACGCACGGAGGACGTTAAGTTAGCAAAATGCCAGCTGATTTTGGTTGAATGTGACCAAATGTGTATTAGCGTACATTTAGCTTGCGATAGCTGAATGCACCCTTTAAGAGACCGAGAACACTCAATGTTTTGATTCCACTGAAAGCCTAGCGTCTCCGCGGTAACGCCGTGTGTCCTGTGTCCCTCCCCCCCCCGCAGGTACAGCCCTACTGCTCCAGCGGCAGCGAGGAGTGGAACGGCAACTACGCCCCCCTGCGGCCGCACGCCTTCATCCCGCCCACCGTGCACACGCACAACCCTGGCGGCCCGCAGCACGGCCCGCAGGGCTTCCCCGCGCACGCCATCCTCACCTACTCCACTGGGCCCCCGCACCACCACTGCACTACCCTGCTCCCGTCCCACCCTCTCCCTCCCCCTCTCCTCCAGCCCGGCTATGGCCTCTCCCACCCGCAGGGCGGCGCCATAGTTCACCACCACCAGGTCTCCGTGGGCCTCGGCGGGGTCCACCACCCTGGACACCCCCCTCATCCTCACCACCACCAGCACCACGCCCACAAGCTGCTGCCGTCGCCGGGGGTGCTGCACCCCCAGCACCAAGCGGCTGGCTACCCCCACCCCCACCAGTTCAAGCCGCCGCCCTTCCACAGCGCCCCCCCGCCACACACTCAGCCCTTCCTGACCTCGCCGGTGGCGACCTACACCGGCTTCCCCCTGAGCCCCAGCCAGCTCAGCCACCACCCTCAGTTCTCCTATATCTGAAGGGCCGGTGGGGGGCGGGGCAGGATCTCCTGAGGAAGGGGGCGGGCACATGGGCGGGCAGAGCCAATAGCGGAGCAGAACACGGCCATGTGTAGAGGAGGAAGGAGGGCAAGAGAGCAGAAAGGAATGAATAAAGGAAAACAAAAAACTCAGATGATTTTAAGTTTAAATTTTTGGTTGTGTTCGTGCGACGAGACTCCTCCCCCGACCAACATCCTACCAAAGCCCGCTGCCAGCCAGTGAGAGCAGAGATGGCGGGGAAATGAACTGAGCTTCACCAGATCAAAAGTAGTGGTCGCGTAGGCGCAGATGAATTTCACAGGCCCTTAACGATTTGGAAACAATTACTCCATATTGTGTGCTTCGTGTGTTTTCTCTCTCGCTGTCGTTTATGTTTTGTTCTACATATTAGATGAATAATCGAATAATGGCTGGGATTTGTTTGCGTTTGTTTCCTGTTGATGTCGGGCTGCCCTGCACCCCCCCAATCCCCCATTCCCGTTATTTTATTTTTGTTGCCTTGTGATGTGTTTTTGGCAGTCATGCGTGTGCTCATTAAGCCATCCCGGTCCGTATTAACCCGGACACTGTTCCGTTTGGCTCGTGCAACTTGTCGCTGCTGACAGCTTCCAGTGCCTTAGAAATGGAGTTGTGGAGAACACGACTTTCAGACTCCACAGATTGTATCCACTTGAGCCTCAAACTCTTTTTGAATATAGTGGGGTCTAGCTGGTAGGAGGATTATGGTTTGTGTGTTGTTGTAGTTTTAGCAAGTATTATATTAGCTCAGAATGCTTTTACCTTCTTTAGAGGCTGCATGTTTGGGTCTTTGACTGAATGAGCTTTTTATGTAAGCACAGAGTGATTTGATATTTTGATAATCAATTTCTATTCACTATAGTACTTAATTAATAACAGTATTGTCACTGTTTACTGTAACTGCAATACAATCTAGATAGCCTTTGGGGTTTGCTGTGTTTGCATATATTTGCTTTTATTATATATTTTTTTCTCTTTGTAGATTAACATTTTGGGAGTGGCATTCACGAAAAACAATAGAAACATAATTTATTTGATGTTTTTGTTTTCAAAATACTTTCCAGTATTTTAACTGTCAAATTGCTGGGCTATTTAATATCCAAGGTGCACCGATGTCTTTTCTCCTAATTGATGTAAGGGAGCTTTTGCTCTTTCGTCCGATACATTCCTTCAGGGTGGATGCAAACGTGATTTAAGGCCGTGCTTTAGTTGAACTCCATCTCTAATCTCCATCTAAAGGCTTATATCTGTCTCGTCACTTCGTTTTCTGACTGGCACCAAAGATGTTCACTCCTCATAGTTTTTGGAAGCATGGCCCCTGCTCCTCATTAACCCCTTTACTGTCGCTATTGAATTATCAAGATATTAGAGTATATTATCAGATATATATATATTTCAAACGCCAGGTTGAGGTATTCTATTTTTTATTTTTATTCGCTTTGTTTGGCAAATTGTAATCGGAATTAATAAGCTGCTAAATACTGATTAGCTGACACTTCCTAGCTGTGAACTTGGAGGACTTACCTTGTTCCTACCTGCATTCTTCGTTTGTATTGTAGTTATGAATACAAGATACAATAGATGTAGGTTCAATTTTTATTCTAGAGTATACTGAATGTTATTCATATATGCTAGTGCCACTGTATATTAGCGTTGTCGTTTGAAGTGATTGTAAACTGCTGTAATCATTTATTTTTCCTCTGATTATTTTGATATTGGTGTGTGTGCACTTAGCATCAGTATTTTGTCTTGAATTTTAGGCTGGGTGCATTGTGGTTTTCTGTAATCAGTGTGGTGTTAATTGTCAGTTTATTTTCCCACATATTATACATGCGCGTCTTTTTGTTTCATTATTGGACTGTACTTACAACTCCTTGTACTGTACAACTAGTGCCTTCTACGAGTGGATCACTAAGGGGAGATACGCGCCTATTTTTAAATCACTCAGCCCCAAAGTTGCTATATTTGACTAAGATGAAGTTTGAAACAATCTCAGTTTTCTACAGAATCCTAAGGAAGTTTAAGTCAGGGAATGTTTATTACGCTCAAGAGTTAACACCATGCAGTACTCAATAGGACCTGGATATTATTATTATTATTATTATACACCCACAAAGCAAAGCTTTACACACACCGTGAATGTATTTGTGGAACTCAAAATATCTGTTGTATGGTTTAGTTGGGAAGCCTTGATTTTATGCAGTTATTGCCATAGGTGATCTGTATTACGGATGAGACAATGCTTTATTAATCATTAACCTCAAAGTGGCTCCCTGCTACTGTAATGTATTACAATGTGTTGGTTTTTGCTACGTTGTTTAAGTCAAGGATGTATCTACTCACCATGTAAGACTGTTGGCACTCCCTGGCTCCAATGTGTTGTGTTCACACTGAAGACGTGAAGCTCCTCCCCTTTACCATCACTAAGCAGGAAAGTACACCCCTGTTTAATGAGGGTTAATGTGCCCGTGCTTCACCAGTGTGAACATGTTATGATGGCACATCAGGGGGTTACAGGATAGATTAGCCATGTGGCACAGTGTGCTGTCGCACTTATTGAAGAATGTTGATTCAAGTAAGAAACAAAATGTTGATTTTTGTGGCTATAATCTAGTTGATCAGCATGTGCCCCCCCACCCCCCACCTACCATCCCTAAGCTCAGCGCCTGTGATGAGATGTAGGACTCCTGTAATGTACTGAAACCATAATCACCACGTCTCTGCTGTGATTACTTCTAGGGTGTCAGTAGGAATAGACTGGCCCTATCCTGCATCATGTTGACTGTTGTATCATTAGTCAGTCAGGGGTCAGGCCAACCCAGCAAGCATAGCGATTCGTTATAACAATGCCTTAATTAACATATGACAAACTGTTTGTTCCGTTAAAATTATTTTAAAGTCATTTTCACTAACGAGCCAGAAACTAAATTTGAGTTAGGTTAGTATTTTTCATTTAGTTTAGTTTAGTGAGCATGTGCTAAACATCTTATTTGAGGTACTGGGCTTGGTGAGTTTTCCTACACCTGTTGAGTAGAACTTGTTTTCACACCTATTGTAATTATTGGGTTCACATTTAATATACTTGTGTAGACGTGATTGCTGAATCTGAACTGTTATCGTTTTAAAATGTGTGTAGATCATGTGGCTTCATGGATTTTTTTTTTTTTTAAATGCTACACTAGCTTTAATATGTAGCAACTGCACTGTGCAATATACAACAATATGAGGACTGGGAAAATTATTGTCTAGATGTAATGTGTGTCTTGCCGGCTTGTTCTCATATATCCCTTGTTCTCAGTGAGTTTCAGGGTGGCAAAGCAGTGTGTACTTTGTCACAAAAAGCGGGTTCCTTATTGGTGAGTGTCAAATAATTAATTGATGGTGTACTATGTCAAGATTAATTTTGAATTAAAAAAAAAATTTGCTTCAGTTTACTGTTTATGGTGTACCTAATATGTAACTGAGGAAACCTACTTAAATCAACCATCTTTTAGAAGTGACGCAAATTGAGAGCAGTAGCAAATCTCTATTCAGATGTACAGATGACATGGCTTGATAGCAGTGGTCCAATATGTACTGAAATGTAGGTTATGAGATGTGGATTCAGCTTTTAAAAAGTTTGAGACAAATTAAAGGTATATTTGTACTCTACACTATATTAAACTGTGCATCGTCATTGGCAGCCAATTCAGAGTCTAGAACATTAGGTTTCTGTAATGATATGCATGCATATCATATTCAAATCTAGATATAGGCTATACCCAGGGCCGGAGTGGGGCCACTTTTCAGCCCGGGAGTTTCAGGCCCGAGACCACTGTTTCCATGGTGGTGGAAATTGGATAAATAAAATAAACAGTTTAGCTTTTACTAACCTGTAGTTATTATTAATACAATGGTTCAACAAATAATGTAAACGTTAAATAATAATTAACTTAAACTGAGAAGTTAACATAAAATATATAGGGTCACATGGTAGAATATTTTTTTTTAATTATATAATCTGCGCATGGATTGGAAAACTATGAACGGGTAAATAAACAGTGGCACGGATATATAAACTGGGCGCACGGATTGATAAAACAAACGCACCCAAAGCGAGCAGCCCAAACTCCTCGGTCTCATGTGTTCTTAACGATTGAAAGCGAATGCGGATTCAGCACATTTTCTAGGTAAATCTGTTTAGATTGAGTCTGTGTGAATTTTACGTTTAAAATGTTGTAAAAATAATATATATGTATGTATGTATGTATATATGTATACATACATATGTATACATGTATGTATGTGTTCCAATCATAGAAATATGGTTCTCTCTCCAGCCCTCATCAACCTTAAGTAGGTGTGTGTATGTGCGTGTGTTAGTACTGTTTAGCCATACAAATATGTGTAGCCTGCATGCATACATTGGAATGTAGGATGATTAAGATAATTAAAGTTTCTTCCCATTTGTGTTTTCTTCAGTTGGAATACTTCCAGTGACAAGTTTATTCCCAATTCAAAACTCCCTCAAGCACTCTATGGATAGATCACAGTTAATTGAGTTTTATTTTCACTTGGGCCTCAAATACGAATATATTATCCACATTCTTAATGTAAAAAATGGGATTATCATTAGCCTAAAAACTTTTAAGCGTTTTCTGAAGAAAACAGGACTCTTTCGCCGTAAAAACTTTGACAGTTTTCTAGAAATATTTCAATTCATAAGAGAGGAACTGTTAGGCTCAGGGATTGCATGGCTACAGGTGGATGCATACCAAGTGTAAAGAGAAGGGTCTACATGTGAGGAAAGAATATGTCCGCTTAATTATTTCCACTTTGGATCCAACAGGCACAGACATCAGAAGATGGAGAAGACTCAACAGAAGAGAATATTTTGCCACAGGTCTAAATTTTGTGTGGCATATTGACTCGTATGACAAATTGAAGCCATTTGGTATATGCATAAATGGAGCCATTGATGGGTTCTCAAGGAAGATGCTGTGGCTCAATGCATATTACACAAGCAGTGATCCTAAACTTATTGGTGGATATTATCTGGAGACAGTCAGGGAAATGGGTGGTGGTCCTCGCACTGTAAGAGCAGAGAACCGAGAACTGCTGCTGATGATGATTTACACAGTGGCGAGAAGAGTTTTATCTATGGCAGAAGTACAAGCAACCAAAGAATCGAAAGCTGGTGGGGATTTCTCCACAAAGAATGTGTGGACTTTTGGCTGGAACAACTACACAGTCTCAAAGATGAAGGAGTTTTTGATGGGGAGTTCCTGGACAAGAATATTATCATATTTTGCTTCCTATAGGCATCGTACAGGCAAGTGATTCACACAAAATATCTTAAGACTAGATTGTGCATGCTCCGTAAGGCATTTTGGTGGTTAATTTTCTCATTCATAAAAATTGATGTGTCTATCAAACTGATATTTAGTAAATGAGAATAGTTTGGATACTCTATCCTTCTCCCATATTCTCTATCAACACCTACTCTTCCACACAAGCTATGGGACTGTAGGCCTTACGTGTTCTGTTAGAGTATTAAATGGTTAGACCTACTACTTTATTTCCTCAAATGTATTTTTATTGTGGGATGTACAGTACACTTAACTGCTTTTTAAACCCAATGAAAGCCTAGAAATCCCCCAGTACACCATAGTTATAGTAAACACATACTGTAAGAGACCCAAGTAATCCCCCAATACTGTCTAGCAACTATGTAATACTTCTTAGGATCCACAAGTCCTTTAAGTAATTCCGTATTACTCCTGTGAATTTCTGAAGAAATTGTACTTTCTATATTAATCAATGTGATGATGCGACTTATTTTTACTCCCTATTGTCTCTTTTTACTTATCTTTTGTTTTTTTAGGATGAGTTGGATGTTACCAAAAACTCCTGGAACAGTCACCTCATTCGGTCTCCAAGGAGCTACAATGTCCCCCATGGTCGACCTGATGTCATGTATGCATTGCCAGAACTATACAACACAAAGGATTACCTGTAAAACGTGCCAGAATGGACCTCTGTGAAACTGACTGCATATTTCTATGATTGGAACACATATATATATATATATATTAATTTCTTTGTAAATATAATACTTTACAATTTATGATGCAATGTAGGTTCTACCTTCAACCAAAACGTTTTAAAGACTTATATGTTTTGTTAAACTTAGTTTCATGCCACATGCCAAGCAGACAATAGCAAGGTGTTGTGCAGATTAGCTTCTGGTTTGATAGGAACAGCGTTTAAAGAGTATAACGTGCATAAAACTCAATATTACAACATTTAAAACGTCAAATTCACACTGACATAATCAAAACATAGATTTACCTAGAAAATGTGCTGAATCCGCATTCGCTTTCAATCGTTAAGAACACACGAGACCGAGGAGTTTGGGCTGCTCGCTTTAGGTCCGTTTGTTTTATCAATTCGTGCGCAGTTTATATATCCGTGCGCACTGTTAAATAATCTGTGCGCACAGTTCATATATCCGTGCTCACTGTTTAATAATCCGTGGGCACAGTTTATATAACCGTGCACACTGTTTAATAATCCGTGCGCAGTTTATTTATCCATGCGCACTGTTTACCAATCCATGCACACAGAGTATATAATAAAATATTTTTCTACCATGTGACCCTAGGGGGGCTCCGTAGAATCTCTTTCTGTGTGTACATTAACATGAAAACCTCAGTTATCCTGACTCAATGAGCTCTGTAGCCTATTCTTTAAGAATGATAAAGTTGAGAAGCTTCTCACATGCAACCTGGGTGATGGTCAAAGTCATCGGAAACGTATGCTACCCCAAAGACATGATAAGCAGGGTGGTAAACTAATTTATCACCATTATTAGTATCAGCAGATGTCCAAAAGATGTCGTGGTGTATAATCTTTGATGGGATTTCATCTTTTTGACTGAGTAGTCGGGCTACAATGTTTGTTTTCCACGGAAAGGGAATATGATAGAGACTAAAAATGCAAGGTTAAGTTAACCGTATTAGTTGCTTTTGATAACAATCGCTTTGGGATTGGAATATTGAGACTTAAACATGTGTTGATGGTGTTCTCTGTCAATGGGGCTGCACAGGTTCTTGCTGGCAGGCTTTCATTTTATCAACGACGTAGCTCTCTATTGTCTTCAATACACCAACACGTCACAGTGGAGCTAGCCTTGTCTTTTAGAAACGGAAGAAACAAAAACCACCGCAGCGTTTTAATCAAAGACTGGAGCTGCGCCGATGGGCAGTGCGCCCCTCCCGCATATAACACCGGTGTGCGCACCTCCGGTCGACGCCCACCTGTTTTCCCAGCGCACGAACGAAGGCTTGTTTGTTTGTCTCATAGAACTAAAGTCTCATTCCAGCTAGCCTGCAGTCGCGCCTAAAACATCACGCTATATTTAAAGTCGCGGGTCCGTCAGGCTTAACTATAATAGCCTACATTTCTTTTACATTCAACCCACCACTGTGGCTGGTATAAAAGGCGAAATTACCAGCCACTCTGAACAAATACCCGCATTTGGTGGGTGCTAATTTCCCACCCTGATTAAGCATCTGTGAGGAGGTTATACTGTGAGAGTATAAAATGAACACACTGCTGCATAGTTTTTGGAGCAGGAACAGTCCAGCCCAGCTATTTGTAGATTAATTGAGAAAACTTTGGAAAAGACGGGCTATGGACCCAACCAACTCTATTTGGGAGGGGAGAACTCCCTCACATGGTACAACCCACGTACGAGGCTGCGGTGTCAGAATGCGGAACATGTGTACCCTACTTTACGAGAAGATTGACTAACGTGACAAATGTAAAAAACAAAAAATCACAGAGCGGCCCAAAAGCCAAGCGGCCCACCGGGAATTCTCCCGATTACCCACCCGGGCCTGGCTAAACCCATATTAGCCCTAATGTTAGATGGGCTTCAGAGAATAACGATTAGGCTATTCGTGCAAATAATTAACGCCCTTGCATTTTGTATTTGATTCAGTCGCATCGTATTTAGACATTTTTAAGAAAAGGGGGAAAAATATAAAACTAATTGATTCTTTCTTCTCTTTTTAAAGCAGTTGTTATTGGAGCACCCACCAGAGGTCGCCTGTATCCTACTTTGGCTCGATTACTGAATAAATAAGGCAGTTTTGGCGTCACTGGTTTGGTATTTGTCTGTAAATAACGTTAGAGAGCATCACCAGGATTTATTACCTCCCAGAATATTCGTCTTGGCATCCCAATCGCCCGTAGGAGCTAACCGATCTTACAGACCGACCCTTTGTCTTGACTGGGGAATAATAAAAGGCGCACTACTGATCTGAGGAGCCTGAATATGAAGAGCGTCTTACAGCCGCATTAGGGGACTTCATAGCGCGCCAACACAAAACCGACATCTGACAGCCTCCTGGCGGGCCCATGGCGAGGGTCCACACTACGGTCAGGGTGTTCAAATGCCTTTCATCAGGGCAAGCTCGTTAGATTTACATTGTGGAATAATTATTTGACCAATGGCTTCGAAACATAGCCCCGGCGACCGTGAGACTGTCGGATGTGGGAACGACCAAGCCGCTCTCGCTGTCAACACGGCTCGATGGATGACAGATGGGGGTTTGGTGTCTTTCTACCCGCCGAAAAGTGCAACTGGGATGTGGGCGCTGAGCGGAGCCGTGGCCAGGTGTTTTCTAGCACTGTTGTTGGCGCAGTGCTGTTTGGCCGCTGAGGGTAAGAGCCTATATCACAAGGATCTACTTGTGAGGTTGCACAACCTGTAAGAGCCTTGTGTTATAGAGGCTATACATTCGTCGGATATATTAGAATCAGCCACACATCACGCCAAATGACATGGATGGCAATAGGCTTGTTTGGAGAGATCATTGCGACCTATTTGTATACCGTGCCTTAATTGTTTGTTTGTCTATATGCCTAGGTCTGACGTTGATTAGGCGACGTTAGAGTTGATGTCTCTGAGTTGATTAGACTCATGGGCCATCAGTTTATAGTTCAGTTAGAACCACCTCTGTACCTGATACGCGCATACTTAGTTGCAGACTGTGTGCGCACCGACGGACGCTCTGTCAAAGTCAAAGTATAGTCAATTTTATTTAGGCGCAGACGATTGCCCTATTTAACGGTTCTTTATATGTGCCGCGGTCGTTGACATTTACATTTTTTAATAAGTGGATTAGATAAATACAAGCTGCCTTACTATAGGGCAAGCCGACCACATTTGCAAACATGATTTATAGGCTTTCAATTTCTACATTATATGACTTTATGCTACACCTGTTTATAAAAAACATATGCTCATTAGCTATTATATAGCCAATATTCTGTATATTGATTTGCTTTATAGATCTAATTATTTCGCCTAACACAATCTAATGTTATTTTGACAATAATGTAATGTTTATTGAGAATATGTATGCTTAAATGTTGACATTTGAAGCTATTGGACCTAATAAATGCCACACTATCTTCATTTAATTGCCTCTGTAACATTGTGCAATTATATGTGTGTGTGTGTATATATATATAT
>JAODLL010000021.1:3542727-3568120 GCA_026546735.1 Forbesichthys agassizii | reverse complement strand
GATCTGCAACTACAGGAAACGTTTGGTTGAGGTTATTGCTGCCAAAGGAGGGTCAACCAGTTATTAAGTCCAAAGGTCCACATACTTTTTCCTCCCTGCACTGTGAATGTTTACATGTTATGTTCAATTAAACCATGGCAACATCTAATGTTGGTGTAGTATTATTTTCAGCAGACTGTGTTTTTCTATTGTTGTGACTTAGATGAAGTTCAGAACACATTTTATGACCAATTCATGCAAAACTCCACAATCCCAAGGGGTTCACATACTTTTTCTTGCAACTGTATATAACATCATGATGTGACATGACTTGCAGCAATACCTGAAAAAGTTGCACATGCTGGAGAGATCGATAGAGGAGGTGAAGTTGGCTATCAAACCCTATTATCGGAATAGAGAAATCAATAAGGACGAATACAAAGATATTGTACGCAAGGCAGTCCAAAAGGTGGGTAGTTTGTTCTGTTAAAGGTTTATTTGTATAAAAACGGGTGTCATTAGTGTTTTTTGTCACTGACAGATTAAGGCCCACACTTAAATTTGCAGTTGTTCACAACATCATAACTGAGCTGGTGCACTAATGTGCACGTCTTAAGCCACTATATTGCACATGAGCGCAGTATGTTTATAATATTGACATCTGGCTATCTACAATGCCCGTCGCTTTTTAATGCAATAGGTCAACATTCTATTTGTGTAACTTAATGGATACATTTGAATGTGTGTTCTTTGTAATCTGCATGTTATTTGCATATTTGATCCTAAGGTCTGCCACAGCAAGAGCGGAGAAATCAACCCAGCGAAGGTAGCCAATCTGGTTAAGGCCTACGTGGACAAGTACAAACATGCCAGGAAACACAAGAAGGGCGAAGATTTTGGGAAGCCCCAGACTGAAGCCCCAGAGAGCCCATGAGGGTGCTGCATCCCTCCCAACCGCACTTGGTGGTGTGCTTTGACTGGATCATTTGGATGGCAATTTGAGATAGCCTGTCTGCTTATGTTCATATGGTTTTATTATTTGTACCATTTTCTATTTCCATGTGTATTTGGATAAAAAAAAGAGACTTGTTAAGCAGTTAAGAAACACTGTGTGGTGTCTTATTAATGGTTTAATTGTCACTGCTGTGCATGTGTCTGTGTAAGAATACAGATTTACAAGGGCTCCATGTTGTCTTAAAGAGGCAGATCCGGACGATTATCTTGTTGAGAAATGCATTTGGTATCTCTATAGGCATAATTTCATAGAGAATACAGTACTTTTAAGTTTAGAGGCAGAAAGGGTATTCATGAGAAACAAACCTAGTTTTGTTAGCATGTCGAATATACAGTATGTTAATATTGTCTCATTGAGGTAAGACACTTATGCAATGTTTGTAGAAAAATTGAGTAAACAGAAATAAATAATTTTAGATTTGGTTGTAAATAACACTTAATGTACTGACTTATGTTCTCTATTTTTATTTAGCTGCAAGTTGAGCTTTTATCAAGTTAGTCAAATATTTTTATTTCATTTAAAATGCCTCTGTTGTCTATCAATTCTCTGATACTGTAAGTTACTAATATTAATTATGCATATCTCATATGACCTGTAAAGGCTTTAACTATCCCTCCTAATGGAAACATTGTATGCATGTAAAGTGAATTGGGTCCAAAGCTCCATATTACATTTAAGTTTAGCTTGAATTAACTTGGATGTGAATTCTTAAAACTTATATTTAAGAAATGTACCATTGTTTTTATCAGATTGTAAGTACTAGGTGGCAAATGTTTGTGCCAAGCAAGGTAACATTAACACCAGTAGACATTACTACCCTGAACAATTCTAATTATGTCTAGCACAACCTGACCTAGTCAGTAGTTTTGACTTGACCTATTGATTTGTGGTTGGTTTCCAGATAATATTTATTATCCCATTTATTATCAAGTGTGTGATCATTTAAAAGCAAATTTATTTTTTACAAAATGTTTCCTTTAATAAAAAAGTAGTTCTACACTTTTAGCACAACTTTTGCATCAAGCAGTGTAATAAAGCGCAATCGTTTTTCTGCTGTCCTGTCAAATGCAAGAAATATCACCCTACATTTGCAGGCTATAACTTTCAGCTGAAGACATTTTAAGAATTGTGTTCAGCCCTGTATAAAGTCAATGGTTGCAGTATGTTAAGGTCTGCCAGAGATTTGCTTAGGTTGTCTTCATTTACATGATTAAATAGACCAGGGTGTTAAAAAACGAACACTAAATACTTCTATAAAGGCTCAATTCTGAGTAGGCTTATATTTCTAAAACCTGATACATGCAGTGTTCTCTACCTAGCAATGTTTGAACAGCCACAGCAGATTCCAGGTTTTCTGTAAATATGACATTTCCTGTGAAAATTTTATAATAAAACATGTTTGATGTTTGGTTAAACAAATCACTATCTTGATGTTCAACAAAAAAAAAAGCTTTAGGCGATTGTAGCTTGTCAGTTTAATATAATGGTTAGTAAGAATTAAAATCTTGAATGTCCGCTGTATGATAAAATATAATGTATGATTTCTAGCTTTTGCAAACAGGATTTTAACACATCTCTGTAGAACAAATATAAAACCGAGGTATTACAAAATGTCTTATTTTGTAATTTTCTACTACCGATACAGTAAAAATAATTTAAAGTTCTCAAGTAAAAAACAGGCGGTTTTCCCAAAGAAAAATAGTGGAGGAAAAATATCCGCAAGTGTAAAAACATCTAGTATAGCTTTAGTTTCTAAAACAGCTAGACTATTCATAAATTATTTCTATTAAATAAATTAATAACAGGCTTACGCTCCCCTCCCAAAGAAATTGTAAAGAATCACAAAAATTGCCTAGCCCTGAGCACAAGTTATTTTACTGTACATGCATACAAAGTTATAAAAGTCAAGTAAACAGTTGGACATGAAGTGCAAAACAAAGTGATTAAAATAGGATGTATATTAAGTTAATCCAGCATAGCCATCTAAAAGTGTGGTGCTTCTTCAGTGACCGGTAGCCCAAACACACTGTTGATGAGGTCATAGAGGCTATTATGTGAGATCTGCAGGCTGACGTTGGAGCTGTGCAGTGATGACGCCCCCTCTATCTGGGCCATCTCGTGGAGGTGTCGACAGATGAGAGGGACCACCTGTATGGACAGGGAGGGGACAGAGTTTTCAATCTCCATGCAGCTGAACCGGTGTGTGGTTCTGTCTGGTCCGGTGTGAGGGCGTTAGCTCTAGAGGCATTACCTTGACGACGACAAGCTTCTTCTCCAGGGGTATGCCGTCGGGAAACTTCTCTCCGAAACACAAGGTGATTGTGTACTGAGGAGAGACACCGTTGTTCTCCTTGAACTGCTTCAGCTCTGAGTAACGCAAAAGGTCAAGCTATGAGATATCAGGCCTGCATATGTTACTGTATGTGTCAAAAACATTATCGCTGACAAATTTCCACAGACATTGAAGCAGTTGGAAGGGAAGTGAGAGCCATTAAGCTCAGGTTCTGGAGAGGCATGCACTCCATCACCTTCCTAATTTCAGGATTAAGGAATTCCAGGAATGTCCCTTTAAAAAGCTAAGAGTCAGCAATTGTAAGATAATGCAATTTTTGCAATGAGTTTCCATTGTGTGAGGCAGAGCTGAGGAAGCACCCTATAGCATTGAAAGGGAGGGGCGTTTTTGTTTTGATGAAGTTCTAATAACAGGCGTTCTCCTTGAATATGCCTACCATTGACATATTTCTCAAAGCTAAGGAGTTCCTCCATGGTGTTTTGGGGCAGCTTCCTGGGACCTGTGTGAGCCACACTGGGATCACTAGTGCTGGCGAACACACGACACATGTCCTGCCTGCAGGCATAGATGCCAGTTTCCTTAACCTCCAGGAGTAGGCCTCTCTGAATGCTGTTCAGGACACAGTCGGTGAAGGCAACCTGGTAGGGAAGAGGTCAGAATGACAGGAGTTGAGAACTTGTCTTCAAGGCAGCAGCAAAAACTTAACTGGAATACAATAGTCTTTATATTGAGTGGCTGTAGTATTCCATTTTTGGAATGGAAGTGGGGCAACGTTTTACCCTTTATGCAGACCAGAACGACCCAGCGTTCCATGCAAGTCAATGGGAGGTACATGAATTTCACCAAACTATTGCCAAACATTTATCTTTGGGGGCGATAATGAATATTATGAGGATATAACGTTAATTCCAAAGTACCTATGATCAATCTGAGGCCACAGTATTTCTGCAGATAACTCTTTTGGGATAAATGTAATTGGTTTCAGGCCCTGCATTGTAGATTTAGCTGTCTATGCGCTGCTTACATCAGCCTCCACAGCAAAATGCCGTTGGGGACATGCCCAAAGCGTTCTATTTTTGCTCCATTGTAATGCACCATCTTTCTATAAATATAAAATATTTGGTAAATGTGAGCAATTACTTTGAAGATGTACATTTGTAGATATTATATAAGTTGACAATAAAAGCTTGACATATCGTGCCACCAACTAAACTAGCAGAATATGTGTTGCTGTACCTGTTTCTGGTCTAGCAGGCCATCTGTGTTGGGGAAGCAGATGTTGTAGGCATTCAGTTCAGGGGCCTCGTGGTTGTAATGGAACTGGAGAAGTGGGTAGGACACCTGGGTCTTTAGCATTTCTCGCTTTCTGTAATGGATGGAGATCTCCAGGTCACAGATGGAAGGCTGGGGGAGTGAGGGCAGCACTGGGTCTACGTGTGCTGAGGAAACAATAAGGAGGAATGGGGAAGTGTCACGTCCCAAACTAAATATGGATGTTGATGAACCCAAGAATATGGTTGAATACTAATGACATGACAAATCCCATACAGACACAGATGTGTTTCAACATACCTTGCTGGTGACAGTGCTCTTCTGCTACTTGCGCTGGGTTGTTCTGTGAAGCCTGTAGTGCTGCCGAAGTCTGCAAAGTGGGGTAGTACCCAGGAACAGCAGAATTGTGTTGCTCGTAGCTCTCATCCGATGGCTGGTTTTCTGTTGACACAATACAAAAGCATGATGCATAATACAATAATGCCAATGTGTACGTATATGCTTGCCTTGACTAGTCGTGTTCGTCAGATTCATATCTGAATAAGCTCGTATCAAACAAAGTCCAAGGTCACACTTTAGTTAGCTAGTTGAGCAGGGTGTCCTCTCCTAGTTGTCTGTTATGTCTTTGATGTGTGCCCATGCATCATGGCGTGGATGTGGGATGTGATGTGGACATGTATAAGTGTGTATCTAAAAGCATATAGATTGTGACCATTGTATCTGCTCCCTCAATAAACTGTTATCACTCAGTTCATCTCAGTCTTCCTTGGTTCGGGAGAAGTTACAGCAACACAACATATGTAGTACATACTGCTAAATGGATTGTTTTAAAATACTTCTTATATAGTAGTATTACTCTAAAGTTTATACTGCACCTATTTGGGAATAGCTGAGATCCAAGTTACTCAATTGGTTGAGAAGATTGTGCTGTTGAAAAGACAAAAAAAAAATTGCAATGATTTTATAATTAATTTCATAATTAATAGATGTGTTAAAAGTAAACCATTTTATATTAGTTAGTTTATATCTAGTATTTTTAAATGTGTATTGCTGTACCTCAATGCCTGAGGGGTTGTATAGTACAGGGCAAGTGTAGATATCAGGAATCATATCAAAATCGTTAGGAAAATCATCTACTGTCGGTTCATAGTTATCTGTGCTCAGAGAGAAAAATTCATATAGTTACATTAGTTACATAGTTACAGTTACATTTGAACAGGTTTATGATGTGTACCAGAACTTGTGCTCTTACATTCAGTGTTGATTATTTCATAGATTTTATGAGGGTCCTCTGTATTCTTTGAATTATCTTTGATCATCCGGAAGCGTTTAGTGAGGTTATTTAGAGCGCATCGAAAGTTGGTTTTCCATTTGGCCTTGTCAGTGGGGAACTCTTTGATTTTGCCACTTGCCTCTGCCCAAGCCTGGAGAATACATAAAACATTTTTTATCTCCTAGTAATAGTCTTTCTACTAAAGGTGACAGTTACATTGTGTCTGGCTCTGTTATTGTGTTACATGTTATTTTGGCAACACCTAAAGTATGTCAGTAATAACAACTAATAGCCTATGATTTAATGTTTTCTTATATAAAACGTTTATTTTTGTCTTATACAGTAAAATAGAATATTTGAATACAGCAGGTACAAGCTTGTAGTCTATGATATATTACTAATCTGATGATAGAAGAAGAAATTCCAATATATTTGCTTCAATTAACATTATTAGGCAGAGAACTGTATGCAAATTAATTTACGGTCGCATCTGATTTGGATATAAAATGCATTAAATGTGAAACCGTAATAACTTATGTTGATTAACCATTGTTCCTTGGACATATCCTTCAACCGGTTAAGTCCACGACATAGGTTGTTGTACATCATCTTGTGCATGTGTAGAGCTGAAACACAACACTGTTAGTATCAGCCTCTTCCGTCCATTAGCACACGTCACATAAGCAACTCGTTGAACGTCGATGCATCGACCCCTGTAAGCTTTCCAAATCCTGTAAGGAGGACTGAAATGGATGCATATGATAACAAAATAAGTAAAATTAGAATCAAATATTTATCTTAAGTAAAAGTATTTTACTATGAATGTAGTTTATCATTGTAAGGAATTTTTTAGACTAAGGTTTAATTTGGATTGTAACACATGTACTTTTTGTTTTTTGGAATAGATTGGAACACGGTACATGCAACAAAACTGCAAAATATTAAAACGATATTTGAATTAGGAACTCCTTATCCCAAAGATTGTTAGATTTACTTTCAAATTTTTTTTATTTTTCTTGTGGAAAAGATAATTGTTTAGAAAACAGTCTAACGCGAATTATGTATTGTTAATGCTGTCTGACTGTGACAAGCTATAACTGTAATGATTGTGTTTCAATAAATTAAAAATAAATACATAAAAAAGAAAAATACCCATGTAAGCTTGAATCGCTTTCTGAAACTGAAGTAGATTTTCATTGTTAGTGTCACTCACGAAGTCTGTAGGACTACGTGTAATTTCGGTGCGACGATACCCCATAGCTGTAAACCCTCCCGCTATTTCCCCCTATTTTCCTTTACTTTCCCGCAGTCTTCCCGTTTGAAAATGTTCCCGTAGATCTCCCGTATTTGTTACCTTGCTTAACTTATTAAAGATAGGCGACTGTCAACGATTGCCGGCATAAACGCCGGGCCTATTATGTTTTCTACATTCATGTTGATAAAGCAGGTGCCACCTGGGGTCAGTATAGAACATTATCTGTAACACTGTGACAAAATACAAATATAATATCTACAAAGGTCTCCCCAAAACGCCTTCATATGAGGACAATACCAAAAGAGATATAAAACAGTTTCAGAGTATTCATCACAAAAAGAGGGTATATGCAACAAACGTTCAGCACGGTTGCAAATGTGACGTAGTGCTAATGGACAGAAGAGGCTGAGCCTAACAATGTAACCTACAGCAGTAAAACACACATGATCCCTTGACGTTATAGCCATGTGAATGTTATTAACCCATTGAACGTAACCTCCTTGCCAGTGAGCACGACATGGAATTACGATATTGGGTAGGCTACCGTATTTTGGTTTATTTCTCCATCTTATAGCCTCCTATGTCTACTCGAAAGAGGCATTATTCGTCCTGCATGCTTCAGGTGAACCAAACAACAAACCATGGCTGTCTAACGCAATGGTGAAACAATAGGCCTACGCCATAAAACTATCTTATGCCATAAAAATGACTGAGCGACATACCCTGAATATTTTGCAGTCTTCGTCATTGCAATCCTTCCTGGAGTTGTGCTTCCACGGGACTCGGAACTTATTTCCAGCCACGTAGCACAAGCCTGCATATTGTCCCGTCTGCACCTGTTCTATAAGCCAAGTGGCGAATTGTGGCTTCAGGGGGCTGAGATGACATGGGGAGATAAATAAATGGTAATGGACTGCTTTTAAATAGCGTTTTTTCCAACCTTTCAGCCACTCGCGCTGTACAGTAGCAACATACTGTATTGTGAACAAGCACTGGAATCAAACTCGTTAACGAGAATAGAGGTTCCTTACCTTTGCATGCTGTTAGGCCCGTTTAAATGTTAATTACCGAGATAAAAAAATTATCAACTGGTGTGGTGCTGAATATCTGAAACACATCTATCACCTGGCGATGTTTTGGTGCGAATCACATTTTATATAATTTTATGATGACGTAAAATAACTCCTCCCCTTGTTAGGGAGAATTCGGAAGCATTTATGAGGTTTGACTCGCCTTACGTCACTCCAAGTACCGACTTGTTCGCTCGTAGTTGGAGCACACCACAATGGAAATATTATATTAGCATATCCAACTGGAGTATAGGCTACAGCAAAACACCTGATTTAAATATATGAACTTGAATGCGTTTATTCCGATCCTATTTTAGCCTACTGGTTTTATTTACTATAATAACAGAATAAACCTTAATAGGCTATTCCTAATATTTCAAAAATATTTTAGGCTATAGCATTTGACCCTTTCATTGATTCATTGTCATTCATTGACAATACATTGCCATTCCAAAAAAAGTTACCCTGCCTACCCCTAATCCACTATCTTGGGTATTGCATAATACAGTATAGTCTACATAGGTATAATAATATTCAATATTCAATTTGTATTTGCATGTAAACACAGGCTAATCATTGTACAGTAAAATACTAACAGGTGCACTGTGATGTAATGAACCTTTGGTTGAGACATGAACAATAAAAAAAAAAAAGCTTTCCACAAAACTTTAACACAGTTATTTAGAATTACATATTACATATGAATGTACCAGCGAGCATTAACAGCAGACCTGTGTGCAGGTGTGTTATTGTTTAAGAGCAAGATTGTGGCTGAGATGTGCTGTGGGGAAGCCCTTTTGTGCACTGAAACAAACTCCATTACTGTGTCAAAACACACAGTTCCTCTTTCTTCATGTACACTTTCAAGTGGACTTTCATAAGAAAAGTGCGACCACACAATTGAAAAACCTTTCTGAATACCAAAGCAATATAATCCTTATAACGCATTAATTATGCTTGAAGAAACAGCTTTATTTACTTATATTCATAGACAATGTATCTGTAATATTTAGTGGATAATATGGAGGTGTTTCTCTTCTTTAACTCGGGATTTTAAAATAAGATTCATATTTGTGTAACACTTTAATTTCTGTGTCAATTGTTTCTCTTGAAAACTCTACATCCACATACAGTACTGTAGTGTTCTGGTCTTTTAAGTTTCATACTCAAAATGTATGACTGATTTACATTATTATGCTGTATATGCCAGGCCAACAAATGGGTCACAAGCCCATTAGTGTATATACAGGTAGGTAGTCATGGTCTATAGTCTTGTGTTATGTACCAGGTACTGGTTTCAAAGTTAATGTAAGTGCCAACCTCTTCCTTTTGGTGACATTGGTGACACATTTAGGCCTAAATGTATTAGTTAGTGCACAGTATGTATACAATTTCTTTTGGGAACAGCATATTAGATGAAATGATGAAATACAGCTGCAAGCTGCAGTATCAGGGCCAAGCCCAATCATGAGACATGCCCCAGAGGTACAGGGTAGGGTGGAAGAGCATAAGATGCATTCACAGGGGAAAATGGTTTTTATTCTAGGCTAAACATTCTCTAGTTATAGGCCAAATGTCTGTTGGCTTGTTGCTGTCAACGTCGACTGGAGCCTTCTTTTTAATGGGCAAAGCTTACTGGCAGCATCTGAAGCGCATTGACACCAATGTTTTGAACAAGGGCCAGTTTATTGAGCTTCAAGCCATAGAAGTGCATTGAATATCTGCAGATTTCGTAGCTCCTCAGTCAATTGCAGTATACGTTTCAAACGTTATTAAAAGTGCATTCTTTGACGTGCCACTGAAAACCTCACGCCATTCTCAAGATAGAACTAATTTAGTTTAATGAGTGATAGAGTTGTGTCAGTTAAAGCTCCCGTGGCTGTCCTCAAAACATTGTTGTACTATAAGTTATAAGTTTCAGAAATATTTGTCATTCATATGAGCAACGTTTTTTTTAACAATTTCTGTTAGCATGGTTTGTAGATAATTCCTGGCAACATTGGTAAGGATCGGAGCAACCGCCTTGAAGGAGTTAGTAAAACTTTTTTTTTAATGTATATTTGGGAAAAAAAATTGTTGCACCTCTTAGTGAACTATAGTATATTATTTAATACTAAGCCAGCATCTAAACATACAGTATGCTTAATGACCCACACACATGCACTAACTGGTACACACACACACACTGTGTCATTTCATTTTATGCTCAGAATGCAAGATGCACTCCACTATGTCTTTAAATAATATAAATGTATGTTATTTAATATAGCACCTATAGGCTATATGTTAGCATATTGTGTTATATTTGAAATATCACCTTTAAGTCAAAAATCTGTCAAACCTGTGATAAAACATTTCAAGAGTTAGGAGGTTTTATGTGTCCTCAACTTTGACCTGTTGATGGCGCTAGAGGGATGCACACAGTGACCTATAACTTGATGTATAGACAGTTGAAGGGGTCTATAATCTGCCATAGACATCCATGGCAGAGCAAATATAGTTATTTGTGTGGAACAGCAAATGGTTGTGAGGCAGTTTGTGCTCTGACCTGGTCCAGTGCCCTCATTTGAAAGACTCTGAGGAAAAGGGAAATAAAACTTGCTAATGGAACACTTCCCCCTTCCTACCCAATAGATGTGCTGCTCTGAACACATTCAAGTCCTCTACTTCTTATCACTGAGGAAGGATGTTGTTTGGTCTTCTGAACACCATGGGGAAGTTCTCACATCCATTTTCAGACATATTCAGGAGGGAAAAGGGAACATTGTTGCTTAGGAATCTGTTAAAAAAAGAAAGCATGAGGAAAACATTCCTAAATATGCAGTGCTAAATATGTTTGTTTTACTGTAGCCTTAAAGTGTAAGGCGTGTTTCCTTAAATACACAAATAAACCTGCTCAGTGATGTACACATTTCCACTTCAAATAGGAGGATGCAACTGAATTGGTTTGGAGCTTTCCTTAACCAGTGTGTTATTACTGGTAAGGGACAGATTCAATCTTGATGTGGGTTTTGAAAACAATATTTGTACTGTATACCGTCTACACCCACATAAGTAATTACCTTCCAAGTGAAGCTTCAGCCAGCATGATGCAAGGTAAACCTGCCGGTGAGACTGATATCGTCAACAGCCCAGTTTCATTGCATGGACCCACATCCAACATGTTGGGCATTTTGTAATGACATTTTTTACCCATGCTGATGAGTCAGCAGCTGGTTATTGGTCAAGACAACCTTTCAGACAAGCCTGCATGCCATACAATGGATAACTGAGCTATAGAGTTCAGAAAAGTTTCAGTTGGAATATAGCCTAAATAAGTGATTTATTTTATTGTTGTATTGTTTTAATGGTTAACCTGATTATAGCCTATTTGCTTATTTCATATGTGAGGCACTTACGTCATTGTTCACAGTTCACAGTACCATGCAATATAACACACAAGTCTAACCCACTTGGCATTGGACATATACAGCATTTAGCAGAGTATCACTCTCACAGTAAAGTAGCCTACGCTAAGGGTTTGACCAAACCAGTCAAAATAATAAAGTTCAGTAATATTATCAGAGCAGAAATTGTTCTCGAATCAACATTAACCTAATTACGATTACTTAGGCCTACTAGTGGAATTGTGAAAACAGCTGCATGTACATGGACCCTAATATTCCCGATTGGTATTGAGTTAAAAAGCCCAACCCAAATGAAAATACACCATACACCGACCTGACCTTAATCAGAACAGAAGAGAAAGGCTCAACACAATTTACATTTAATTCGAAAGAGGGGTATTAAACCGTTCCAAAACCAGATTGAAAGAAGCCATTGAAAAAAGCCGCAATGTGCACGTTATATTCTGATTGATTGCGATGGCGCATGTAAACATTAGATGGCATGTAAGATAATGCGTAAAGGCACTGCATTTATATAGGATAACGCTTCTCCAAACTTCCGGCCATCATGTAACAGCAATCTTCAATCGGAAAGATTCCATTTGGAATGACAAAAAAGTGTCAAAGTAAACCCAGCTATCTTTAATAACTGACTGAACATAGCGCACACGCACCTACACTACACACTTCCTTGACCCATGGATGTGACTGGTGCTTGGCAGTGTCCTTCGCATAATGGCTCTTCACCCAGTGGTGAGTGCACACTAGCCTACATAGGATATTCTAATGTTAATACACATACTCAAGCTCAGAGACCATATGGACTAATACGTCACTTATTCTATTAAATAATAGTATGTGGTCAATTAGTCAGTCCATCGAGTGGTTGACTTTGCCCTTCCAGCGGAAATGTTTGGAAATGTATTTCCCCAGTTTGTAATTGTTTATTTTCACCACCAGATGGCGCAAAGCTCTAATGTATCTCCTTGGCAAAAGTTTACCTGGATAACCCATACTCACGCATTTCACTATTTGTTTGTTGGCGACAATCCCACTGATTTAAAATAAGTAAAGGAATAAAAAAACATTCATACAGACAGTAGTAGTAGAGTTATAAATATAGCATACGTGAAAGGTTAAAAAAATAAAACAAACAACAAACCAAAAACTACAAACAAGCGAAATAGCCTATACATGCGAACTTTCCAGACAATAACAGTGCTGAAACGAAGTTGACAAGCTATTATTTGGCCACTGCAAATTTGACATTTCAGCTAGCCTAACTGTTTTCAATAACTAGTAGAGAGTGAAATAACTTACTTGAAAATAGAATGCCCCGTATAAACTATCACTTGTGTGCATTTCATTTCTACGTTAAAGGGAAAAATGTTTCCCTGGTTTGAGCAGGATTTATGGACAGACAATTACATCCCGACGCATGCACGGGGCGAGAGACTGCACCTGCAAGCGCACTTGTTTTCAGGGTCATTACGTACGGCTGGGGATGTGCGCTTTCAGACATTCCACACTTCATAAACACGATGTTTACCTTTAAAAGAATCGTGTCTCTGTGCGAGCTTTATAATTGCCAATTATAGCCCACTGCACAGAGCCACGCTTGCCATTTATTCTGTTGTGTAAAGACGTAGCTGGGTTACACAAGAGAGCTTTCTTGGTATTCGTGGTTGTAAAGAGTGTGAGCGGGACGGAGGGGAGAAGACTGATAATTTGAAGACTTGCCAGGGGTGCATTGTCAAATTCAAAAGGCATTTCAAAGAAGCACACCATTCAAGTTTTTATTCCCTCTTATTTTTTTCTTTCTCCGTCTTTTTCCCCCCGATTCGCACGGTTGCAGACCGTTTGAATCCACCAATAGGCCTTCAAGTTACAGACATTGGAATGTAAATGAGTCCAGCGCGTGCTCCTGGCGTAGTGAAAGCTCGGGATTGTTTATTGAGCTCCCGGAGCCACGCGCCTGGCTCGGGGAGTCTGTGCGCAGAAGAATCACACAGCGGGGCGGGGCCTCGCAGCGAAGCGTGCGTCTCCAAAGGGGTGGGGTGCGCGGGGCGCGTGTTGAAAAAGAAGAGTGCTGCCAAAGTTTGGGTCAGATCGGCTCGTGGAGTAAGCAAGCGCAGTCAAGAGAGACTTTGGAGACTACAGATATCCAAAGCGCGACCCAGCTCGCCACGCGAAGGACACGAGAGCTGTACACTGCCAATCCCCCCCAAGTGTCTGACGCTGCAGTTGGGCCCGAGTCCGCTACTTTAGCATCCTTGTCTCAACATTGAAGAGATGGAAACTACGACCATCACCACCACACAGCTGGCGCAAAATTCCTGCCCATTTGGACTAACTGAGAGACGCGCCACAATCACACTGCACGCCCCGGCCCAGGACTGCGCCATTCCGACATCGCACCCAAACACCACCACCGGCATCCAAAACAAAAACAAGGTGCTGAAGAGACAGCGCTCCAGCTCACCAGAGCTGCTCCGGTGCAAACGGCGCTTGAGCTTTAACGGCCTAGGTTACTCCATCCCTCAGCAACAGCCAGTGGCCGTGGCGCGGCGGAATGAACGGGAGAGGAACCGGGTCAAGCAGGTGAACATGGGCTTCCAGACGCTACGTCAGCACGTGCCGAATGGCGCCGCCAACAAAAAAATGAGCAAAGTGGAAACTCTGAGGTCCGCTGTAGAGTACATTCGAGCCTTGCAGCAGCTCCTGGACGAGCATGATGCCGTGTCAGCCGCGTTCCAGTGCGGCCTGCCGTCCCCGACACTTTCCAACAGCTATTCCGCCGACCCGGAGTCGCCCCATTCCACATATTCGTCAGACGAAGGGGGCTACGAGCCCCTCAGCTCCGAGGAGCAGGAGCTCTTGGACTTTACAACTTGGTTCGACAGGTACTGAGGGCGACGTCATCAACAGTCCGCCTTTGCGCGTCGAAACGATCGTATGATAAAAAGGCATTCGATCAATGTTGCAGCATAGCAAGACGCCGCGCTGCGCCCTCTGTCCTTGGACGTGATGTTTCCTCCCTCTCACAGAGGAACGGCTTCCAGATACAGCCTCTTGTTGCCGTTGCTAGGCGACAATAAAGCATAAACAGCAACTCTTATTTCCCATAGACTAGGGGGAAAAGAGAGAGAGAGAGAGAGAGAGAGAGAGAGAGAGAGAGAGAGAGAGACCACTTTGCGCGCGGTCCAGGGGTTGTCCAAGTTGACGAGAGGAACTTAAACATGACTGATCAATGTTCGAATAAGTGCAATTAATATCAGATAGAGCTGGCTCTGTTGGTGACAAAGACGTGTATGAGGACTGTCTTCCTTTACTGCCATCTCTGTTGGGAGACAAAGCAAAGGCAGCACGTCAACTAACTTCCACTTTCGTGATGTACAGTTTTTTTTTCGTTTGATAACAAAGTTGTATTATTCGTTGAATTGTTTAATATGAAGACATATTTTTGTATATTGACTTAAACAAATACACATGTTCTTGAACAACACGCTGCCGAATTGCTGACAGGTGTCAAAGAGGCAGGGATTTGACATCATGACTGGGCTATTATTAGACCTGGAACAGATTGAAGGCTCATAGCGCAATATGACACCTTGATCGATGTATATGCACTTGTTCTCCGTCTTGGTATCTTACATGTACATATTTGTTTGGAACAGATCTATTTTGTGTAAAATGAGTTTTATAAATAAAGATGAATCTATTTATATTAACGTGTTGTTGTAGTGGATCAATGGCATTGTCAAATATTCTGTTGGGCAGGTGTGATAGGGGTGGGGGCTGTGTAGACGATCAAACTAAGGAGTTTGTCTCATTCAGTGCTTGGGTCTGACCTTTCCCCGAGTTGGTTTGGGCGAACTAGGGAAAATTGCGCAGCTGGGGTAGCGCTCAATAACCATTTGCGCTTTGTGTGCATTCAACACGGGAGATTAATATTACGTTTCATGCGTTGTATTGTTTCTTTTGCATGCACTCTCGCTTTTTCTTTACCCAATAACCCAGAGGGCTTGTGGGGATGGAAGGGGAGGAGGCAATTCACTCTTCTCAAAGGGTATAGTCACTTTGAAATACGGCCCGTGGAAAGTCAGCGAAGACAATGGTTACGGGTCAGAATTTCTTATTGCCCTGATTGAGATCAATCTAAATAAGATCCGATGGTTGTAGACTATTTGTATCCCCTACTGGGTTTTTCAAGGCCTCGTCAAAAAATATCTAATCTCCAGCAAAGTGGGGAGCATCCATTGTGCTATTGTGTGAGCGTCTTTGCGCCTCATTATGCTCATTATTAAAGCTCTTTTGTAAATAAACACCGATGCACGAATGCAGTTTAACGTCACCTGGTGTTCAGAGTAAAGTGTGTACTTGTAGAGATGGGTCCGAAATAGATTAGATACTCGGGCTATGAAGTAGTACTTGAACACAAACTCGCAGACAGCGACTTGTTTTTTACAATGTTTTAAAAAGACAAACGGAAGGCTACAGCCAGTTCTTTCTGCTTCGTGAAGAGGGCAGGCGACACAATATTTTTTCTTCTGCCGTTTTATTTAAGATTGCAAAAGGACGGCCAAAAACTCACGTGACTCTGTTTCCCCTGTATGCTTTGACAGAAGTGTGCCACAGCGCACTTTACGCACAAGCGCACACAACTTTTCAGCGTGCGTTCAAAGTGCCCTTCCTTTACTTACCCCTCCCGTCCCCATGTCCTGCTTCAGCAACAAAGCAGTGGTGGTGCAGCGGACCCTGCAGGTGTAGGCCACGTGCCTGCGCTCAGCGACAAAAGACTCGAGCGGCTCCCATTGGTTCATGGCTTGCGCGAGTTTGGTATACAGAGTGCCTGCCGGTGAATGGGGCACTGAGAAAAATCAAACAAGTGATAAATGACATCAATTACTCATTTCTTTATATAACTTCGTGCGTCACGGCAACACGAAAAGACCGAGATTGGATGGTGAACGCTACCCCCGCTGGCCCATTATTACACGCGTGAAATTTCTATTTATAATGTTCTTTGGTGTGAGGCAGAGGCCATAGGACACGAGTGAAAGTAAGTACTGCGTGGAGTGCGTTCTCGTCTTCTTTGAGATGGATATGCAATTTCCTCTGGGGCCGCTAAGATATTCGCGCGCGCGCGCGTGTGTGTGTGTGTGTGTGTGTGTGTGTGTGCGCGTGTGTGTGTGAGGGGGATTAATTTATTCATGTCATTTTCATTTTGACAATACATGAGGGCAATCAAACGCTGACTAATCAATCACCGAGCGGCCCCATTCATACTGAACATTTTCATGCGCAAGCAGTGATGCGTGCATAAAACCCTGGAATTCCCGGCTGCGCGTTTACCGTGAACATAATATGGGACTAAATTGGCAAAGATAATAACCTCGAGTATACCTCGTGTATGTATACATATTATGCTCTGTTTTTGCATGATTTGAACATTACCGCCAATTAATTAGTTGCAAGTGCACTGCTAAACATGTTTTATAGCGGTCTATTTGAAAAACAGCAAAGAGTGGATAAAATGTATTTAACTTAACAAGTCACTACATTTCAAGTTGTGACACAAGTTTGTCATTTTTATCTTTGTCAGGATATAGAAAGTAGCATAGATGCTATTTTATTTAAAGTATTTATTCTTATTTATTTATATCTTGTACAAGACAGTTGTAAAACGCAATGTCCCCCTTATTACCAGTTTCTATGAGATAGCCTAAATCCATGGTCTTTGGCCAATAACAGTGCAGTTCTGCATCTACATATCTGCTGAGCAACAGGTGCTCTTGGCAATCCAGGAAAGCTGTAGTAATAAGTGAGCCACATGGGCTTGTAAAATAGGAATAATGGACTTTGTCTTTTTGAGGGAATTTCCTCAGACAGTAAGCTCAACTGTCTGTCAGCATATAGGCCAATAGTTTCTAGGAATATGGTATTATGTGTAGATAACCACACACACTCACAGTACATATAGATAGAAGGACAATGACGTTCACAAGCCATGTCATTTAAACGTAATAATATATATACAGTATACTTAATGAAATATCCCTCCTTGTGTTTTGATGTATATGATGAGCATTGTCTCCTCTTTGTCACATGATCATGTTTTCATAGAGCCATGGTTAGTTGTCAAATCACATTACTAGAGACTGTGAATTCTGAAAACTACATTTTTCCTAAATGATCTGCTTGTATAAACATCTATTAATTTTTTTCCACAGCAGAAAAATGGTGTTGAGCCAATCCAACTAATGCAAATTACTGGGAAAAGCGTTGCAACTATTCAATACGAAATCCAGGTGTAAAGATGAAGACATGATAAATGTGTGCCAAGCATCATATACGATAGAGATAGACAGAGATAAACACGACAAGTGAATCGAGATAGGAAGGAGATGTAGATTAATGAGAAAGATGGCGTGCAACCTTGGCTAGTGCTTACAGAGCTGTTAATGTTTAAGCAGAGACACAGGCACGTTTCTATTTAACATACAAAGGCAACAAATGCTCAACTGATTTGGACACACATGTGCAACACGTACACAAACACATTCTGTGTGGATATGCCCAGAGAATGTGTGCCTATATGGAGTAATGTGTGTCTGTGTGTTGTGAAGGTCGATTCCCACCTGGTTGTCGGTCTATTGATATTGCTATTGATTGCGTGACACCGATGTATTAGGAACTGCTGCGTACAAGCTCCTAAAACTACCATATCATTTGCTGACATTTGGTGTATGTGTTCTAGGTATATGTACATCCAGTCTATAATGTTATTATCAATTAAAACAACAATAAGACAGAGAGCATTTACAATTATTTTATTAAAGAAACACGATATTGCATAAAGGACTTCCCTAGCCATTCACACCACCACAGACCTGGGGAAAGACCTAACACTACGAATGAGTGTATTTTAACTATAAGGTAGCTATAGAGAAGCCATTTATATTTCAAGGTATTATTTAGGTTTTTATTAAACGTCTGAAGTGCATCTTGAGATATAGCATCTATCACCTTTTCATCAAACCTACAATGGGGGGTTATGTGCCATACTAAGATGTATACTGTATTTATGGACCTGCTCATGTTATGTAGTTAAATGTCAATTAGGAAGCCCGTCATGCCACATAAAACAAAATATGAAAGTCTGTAAAGCTTGTAAAAAAAATGTAATGTAATCTTTTTTTCTTTATTCAAATGTCATGAGACCTTTCCGCTGTGCTAGAAATCCTCTCGCTCCCTGCAGCCAAAGACCTAAATATCCACCCTCTGCTCAAAGTCACCAAGTCAGCCTATAACCCATGCTAGAAAAGTCACTCTGTCCCCCTGTGGGTTTCCTGCTACTTTTCAAAACATTTTCTGGATACCGTGTAAATAAAAGGAGAAATGAAGTCAAAAACAACAACAAAGAGTTTGAATGCACACAGCCCAGCACTTTTAACTGTCAGTTCAGTACGTACACGAATCAAACTTCACCGGGCCCAACGGAGGGAGGGTTCAGGCCTGAAGGGTTGAGGGCTGGGTTGGGGGGGTCATTTGCATGATCCATTGTGCTGCACAAGTTTGGGTGCTTTTTTTCTGGCCTGGGCCCTTTTGGGCCATTTACTTCCACTACTGGCTGGCTGTGGAAGGCTGTGAATAGTCTCCGCTTGGAGGAGACACAAAGGCGCTTTTGTGCTGTGGCCACACCATATTCATCATGTAATGCCTGTAAGACAAATCTGATTGGACGTCTCTGTCACTTTGATGTGGGTTCCAAAGCGCGAGTGCCCCTGAGATTTCTAACTTCAGTTTCTATTGCCTATTCGGCACCATTGATGCGGAGGGGCGAGGTTGAAGGAGATGGGTTGGGGAAGGGGTGGCTGTTTGGAGCAAGGCAGGGGGTCGTACACTTTATTTGCAGGAGCAATTCATAATAAATTCTCCCGTCCTACAAAAAACCCCCCAAAAAAACAGCAAAAACGTTGAGATGATTGACGCTACTTTGCGGTGGGTTGAATAAAGGCTCTGATTTGGACAGAATACTAAATGAATGGGGCAAGCGCAGACTCAATTCAGACAATTTTAATCTCTCCCCCCCCCTTTCTCCTCCCCTGCTCTTGCCTGTTTTCCCTCACACCCTCCCCCCCCCCAGCTCCCAACTCTTTCTTTTGTCTGGACTATTCTTATTTTACAGGGTAATTCTACGCCAACGGATGTGCTAATTGTGTTGGGTTAAACTGGATGCTAACCGAGCGCTAGCTGTGCTAAGGGGCCACGCTCTTGCTTAAATGCTTAGAATGGTCAGGGAGGCTCAAGCCAAGCGTGGCGTGGCTGGTGTATTCATTTGAAAGAGGTGTGTTGTTTTTGATTGGCTCGTGTGGACTGACAGTGGGGTTTGAAAGTGAGAGAGAAAAGTGGACACAAGCTATAAGGCTATTGCACGCTATCGAGCACACACAGTCAAACTTTAAAACAAATGACCTCCCAACAAAACTGCATCTCCCAAAACATCTCACGACCCACATGCCTCGATATTTTGATATATGCAAATATACATAATTTAAAAAATTGTCGTTCAATGTGTTGCCTTTACCGTGTATAATGAATCAAATACAAAATTAAAAAAACAAATTCAAAATGTTCACAGGAAATGTCATATATGAAAGAGAAACTATACATATTGATCACAATCACTCTTTTAATGAATGTGCAATTTCTTTAATCTGTAAAACAGGTGGCCATGTTCCAATATCTTGCTCCTGGCAGTGCTAACATTATCCCTGACCCTTAGCGACCTAACAACTATTAAGTAATCTATACATCAAACACACTGTAGGCCTACTGCATGTGGGTTTCTGCATTGTGAAGACAACAGGTTGAAGATACAATAGTCTTTTAAGTGTGCATGATTCTTAAGGCATGTGTGGGCTCGCTGTGTTTGTTGGTGTGTGTGTGTCTGTGTGTGTTGGAGCATGAATGTTTTCTATGCATGTTTGAAAAGAATACCTCAGCTCCTCTTCTTAGATCAGGTGCGTGAATTCAACAGTTGTCTGTCTTTGTGATTGAGTATAACTGAGTGTGTGTGTATGTGTGTGCCTGCGCTTGTTTGCTCTAGTGTGATTGTCTATGTACTGTACACTGTGGCGGTATGCTTCTGTGCACATTTTGTGATTGTCTACAGCCCGCATGCCCCCATCTTAATCCTTAACGGACCCACACACCAAACGCAATTCTGAAAACACAAACACAAGCCTGAAAAATGGTACACATATGTCATCAGTACATGACGTACAGTATAACAGTATAGTGCGTTGCCACGAGTAACCCCTGTGATGTTATTGGTAATGTTGGTCGAATGCATCAGCCTCATGCAAGTGCTGTAGATCACCACAGCTGTAACGTTCATTGCAATAGTGCACAACCTTAAGTTCTTAATAGACCTTTATTACGGTGACCCGGATTAGCTTCTGAAGATGGGGTGTAGTGGAAGATGGGGTGTAGTGGAGGGTCCACTGTGGTGGTAAGGACTGTATTTGGTTAGCTGGCTCTGGACTGTTATGCAACGTCTCGCTCCCAGGGCGTCGGTAAGAACGCACAGAGGCTTGGACAGTTTAGGGTCTTTAATAAGTGTAAGTGTTTTTTAATCAAGAACGCACTAGTGTTTCATGTGGACGGCACATGCAGACACGCTTTTACTGCCCTCCACTCTGACTTCTGCAGCGTATAACAGTAGGCTGCAGCGCAACCCATGAACCACGCCCTTACGCTGGGTGCGTAGTGACAACCAGGATTGCGTCACCCCTTAGGAAATACCATCTAAACTCTAATAATGAGGCTTTATTAAATTATTGATTAACACGAATATAACATAATATGAACCTTTCTAACATGGGGTATACTTTCTTCTTTTATTCCTGTGTAGATTAATTATTGAAGTGTTTTTAGTTCAAGCAACACTATTTACCCATTTGCCTTAAAATAACAGCTTTAAAATTGTGATGGCAATGATATTTTTGAAAGATTGTGACAGTCAATGTGCTTAATGTGGTGGAGCTGCAGTGCAGTGTACCTTCCATTTTATTAATATGTTGGCTATGAATTGGGACACATTGATGACCAGACACTAATCCAAATTCCTATAGAGAGAGAAAGAGCTCTCCTCCATAAGCAAGTAAGCTAGAGATTGTGAATTTGTTTTCTGCTGTATGTAGCTGTATATGGGTCAGTATGGCTATTGCATTGTATTTCCATTTTTGAGAATTCTAGAGTCGTTTGAGGCAAGCATGCACAGGAATATATTATTCTAATGCCAAAAATGTTGGTCCAGTCTGTCAACCTCATGTGAAAAGGCTATGCCTTGAAAGTTAGCAAATGCAAACCTATCTCGGAAAGCTTGTAATAAATGTATACAGTCTGCTATATGCAGGAAATGCATAAAGCATGTATTTGATTACACATAGCCAACAACTCCAGATTCAAACTTAGCAACGCACTTAGCAAACAGGCTGAAAATACATATATTTCAGGAAAACTAATACAGTTTTATGACATTATTAGTTCTGATAGTGTTCCTCTCTGATGTAACAATAAATAAAACTATGCAGAGTTATAATGGTATAACATCTTGTAATATACTGCAGGGTATTTCTATGCATTCTCAGTCGACATGGTGTGTCTTATGACGTTGTATTCCAATAGGTACAGTTCCTCTCTCAAATATTTCATAATTTCAATAATTTCATTGTAACTTCTAAAGGACAGTCTAATCAGCCATATACTGTAACATCAGAGGTTGTGAGTTTTTTTTTATCCGTTTAAAGACAAGAAAGAAGAAAGTGTAGCCCTCTTTGGTAGCACTTCCAGGTCACTGTGATAAAGCTATGTGGCTTTTCAGTTGGAAACAATATTATGTATATCTAGAGATACTTTCTAATTTGTTGTGGTTACACCTATTGTTAAAGGACCACTATGTAAGAATTAGTGGACTCTAGTGGTCAAATTGCAAATAGCATTCATCTGTATACGCTCCGCTCTCCACTTCGGTGTTTTAGAATCTACGGTGGCCGTCGTGTGCCATTAGCTGTACTTGACGATGTCATCATCTGCTATTCAACTTGACATAAAAACATCATACTCTCGAGCCAGCGTTCAGTTTGTCCGTTCTGCACTACTGTAGTAAACATGGTGGTGGCAACATGTCAGCCCCGTTATGTGCGACCCATACTCTGTATGTATTTATTGTTAATTATAAGCTTACAGAAATATTACGATTATTTATTACCTGTGATTATACACTATTAAATACATATTTGTGAATACTACTGTATATTCAGTTTCTGCTTTCTGCGTCACTTCACGCAAATATTCCACCAGACATCAGAATGTGAAAATTATGCTTGAAAGCTGAATCATGTTTGTATTGCCTCAATCACACATAAATAGTGGCAAAACTATGAATATGAACATGAACATATAAAATGTAACATGTTAATGATGAAATGAAACAACTAAGACATATATGACCACTAACAGTAGGTAAAATACATGCACAAACTGAACTAGACACACACAAACACATACATACTCATACGCACACACACACATTGTTTCCATTGTTGTGCTCAGCAGGTTGGGGCTTGCTCTCATAAAACCTGTTCAATGGCACTATACTGTATGTTAACTTGTATAAATATGTTATACTCATATTGCTTGCTCTGATATTCTCTCTTGCTTTCATTCTCTCTGTTTCTAGAAAATACTTTGACTTGACTAAAGCAGCGGTGTCCTCGTCTTAAGATCAGAGGCCTGATTCATCTTTTGTTAGATTTCATAGCGACACACTCAATGATCCCTTCCTTAGCTATTTGCTTTTGTGCGTGCTGACTAGTTGAATGCAATACAATAGCTCTGCTTGCTTTATAATATCAAAGCTCATTTGCCTCTGGTCATAGGTGTTTCCAGTGTAAGGAAACTCAATGGAAACATGAAAAGATAGCAGGATTAAGATACGAAACAAATCAAGAAAAGGTGGTTGAGTGATGTCAAGGTGTTCTCAAATGTCTGTCAGCCTTGAAATTGGATCGATGCTATTTTGTAGTTATGAAACATGTATGCGGTTATTGAACATTTTAAATAGTTAATGTAAGTGAATATACAAATTCCTCAAAAATGCACTTATTTATAAAAACACAATGCAGAATCTCTGACTACACCTTACAGAATTTATTATGACATTTTAGAGAATATTAGCAAATGCCTGTCGATTCCATTTGCTGGTGCTTCACTGACGTCAAGGTGCAAGGCATTGTTGGACATCAGTTTAGGTTGTGTAGTTATTGTGCAATGAATACACACTACAACTGACGCACACGCACACACACACACACGCACACACTCACAGAGTCCCAGGCCACCCCCTGCACCCCACAGCCTGATCAGGAGAGATGGCCTGGCCTATTGAGTTGTACCCCCTCCCTAAAAACAAGGTAAAGGAGGATTAGTGAGCGCCATTTAGGGTCTCCTTTCAGCCCCCCTATTTCATTTCATTAGCTTGTGACCTCTCCAGTTAATTATTTTGATCTGGCCAAAGGCCTGGCCTGCTTTTAATGATGTGGACTGAGCCACTGCCCCAGCAGGACGCACAATGCTTAACACACCCATTGAAGGCATGGAATTGGAGGACTGAAAAGCCTGGCAAATTGTAGAGCGGAGGGTGAAAGATTGAAAGTGGCATTTACCAGCGATAGTGGGTGGTGTAACGCCTTTAGAGTTTTTTTTTGTCAGAATATACTATTGTTCCTCATTGATGGAGTGGCCTTTCTCCTTTAGCTGTGCTCCAAGCTGATAGGTGGAAAGTAAGATGGTAATCAAATGAGGACAATCCACCTCACCTCCTCAAAAGAACAACCGTGCAGGGAACGGTGAGCTATAGAAATGATTCCTCTGATGCTAGACCTGGAGATAGACAATGTCTTCTTCTGTGGTGTTGTTCAGACGTAGGATGTACAGATGCACTGTCAGTGGTTACTTCATACAGATGTTAGGATTTTTTATCTTTCTTTTCTTGAAGTTTAGAATCTATGCAATCAAGGCTTTTATGTATTTGGTTCAAAATCAGTTTAAAGTAGAATATGGAAATATGATTTAAGTACAGTATATTGAATTACATCACCTCTGTGCTTACTCCAATTGGTTAATCTTATTTTAGAAGAAATCCTCCTCTCCTCTCCTCTCCTTCCAGCCCACCTGTGTCTGTGTTAATTGCTTATATTTGTTCTCCTTGCAGTTGTTTGCGAAGGGATAGCTTCCATTTACCCATGGCCACACAGCCCCATATCGAAGGTAAACACAGTAAAATCCAAGCAGCTTGTGCTATTTAATACCTCGTAAGCATGCCAAGTAAACATATTTCTTATATTAACTAACAGTTATTAGTTAGTAGGTAGTGTAGCGGGCGGTTACTGATCTTAGTTTCCCTATTTTCCCCAGATTCTGTTCTTTCTAATGGCTGTCAGCTAGTTTACTCTGTCTGGCTGTGCATGTAAAGAGTGTGCTCTCTTTGTTGTAGCCTTGGGCCCATGGCCAAAACTTCAGCCACGGACAAACACACACACACACACACACACACACACACGCTATCTATCTCTCTCTCTTTCTCTCTCTTACTCACACACACGCACGCACGCGCACACACACACACACACACACACACACACACACACACACACACACACACACATAAGGACAAACACTAGCACAAACACCCACACCCACGCATACAGAAAGACACAAACGCTACCCCCCCCCCCCACGCACACACGCTTTCTCTCTCTCTCTCTCTCTCACTCTCTCTC
>JAODLL010000021.1:3518318-3537965 GCA_026546735.1 Forbesichthys agassizii | reverse complement strand
TCCAGGAAGGTTTTGTACATCCACATGCTAGTTGGAGGGTGTGCACGCAGCCACATCAGCTGCTGTTGGCGGGTGACGAGGGAGAGCTTGATTTGATACATAGAGTTTTCTATGAGCAGAGCACCTATTTTAAACATCAATATCGCAGTCAATCATCTTCATTTAATCGTTGAAGCCGAAATCGTAATCGCTATCGATATTCTATTAATTGTGTAGCCCTAACTGTAGGTTGCCTATAATTTCGGCACTGGCTGCAACATTACACCGAATCACAGCCGTGATCAATACCGTGCCGTTATCTGTTTACTGTAGATTGCCTATAATTTTGGCACTAGCTGCAACGTTACACTGAATCACAGCCGTGATCAGTACGATACCCTAGCGCATTTTTAACACTGAGTCTGGACTAAATAGACTAGACTACGGTACGGTTATTCCTCCTTCCAGTGCAGCGACGTAACCCTCCTTAGTACCGGTAACGGTAGCAAAAAGCAGCGAGTAGGCCTACTGTACTGATCTACCAGTAGCCGAACTTCATTGAAGAAAAAATTCCCCTTGTTCAAAAAGCGATTCCATTTCCTGCTCCTGCAGCAGCGACGTGATATATCCCGTGGTGTGATCGCCATTGCGATTAATTTCCAAAATTGTCCTGCAAACTTGGAGTTTCAATATGTACCCAAGTTTCCTGAGTTTAATGGTGTTAGCTGACAAAGAAAATGTTGCCTACCCTCGTCTATCTAGTTTTCACGCCAGACAGAGAACATGCCCAATCAAATTAGAAATATGAGATGATGCTGTGAGCGGGGAAAATATTTTTATTCCCTAGAACAAAATGAATGTGGTCTTCTTTAAGCAATCTGCGCATCCGCTTACACATAGCACTTACACACTATGTTTCACAGAAGCGGTTTTCAGAAAAATACCCTCTGATTACGTCACCGTAGCTGTGGAAAGTTGGAAAGAGAATGCAGACCGATGCAGACAAGCAGCAGAGCAGAAGCTAGAACATTATTAACTAAAGATGTTATTGTAACATAAATGTTATGTCATGTATGAAAGTTGAAGGTGTTATATTAAGCGAAAATATTTAAGATTATATATTTATATTTTAGTTTTACAATATAATATACGTAATTTATATACAGTTACTGTATAATTTGTAGTTCTTTATGGTAGAGCTATCCCCATTTGCCCTTGTAAGAAAAACGCAGCTACGTAGATCACGGGTACAAGTGGCGAAATGGGTTTTCTTAGGAGGCTGGCGTCTCCCAGAGAGATAGGTGGAGAAGCTCAGTTATCCGTGAGGAACTCAGAGTAGAGCCGATACTCCTTCATGTCGAAAGGAGCCAGTTGAGGTGGTACGGGCATCTAGTGAGGATGCCCCCTGGGCGCCTGCCTTGGGAGATGTTTCAGGCACGTCCAGCTGGGAGGAGGCCTCGGGGAAGACCCAGGACTAGGTGAAGAGATTATAGCTCCACACTGGCCTGGGAACATCTCGGGATTACCCAGTCAGACCTTGCTAATATGGCTCGGGAAAAGGAGTTTTGGGTTCCCTTGCTGGAGCTGCTGCCCCGCGACTGGACTCCGGATAAGCTGGAGAAGATGGATAGATGGATCTTGCATTCTAGCTTAACTAGTTTCCAATTGCGTGCTTGTGGTGTGCACGCTTGTGTTTATAGTAGGATACTGATATGGTACAGTAGGCTACTTGACTGCAGCACACCTGGCAGCAGTTTAATAAAAATGCCAGTTTTCCAGTGTTATCTAATTTCTACATTCAGACTTATATTAACGAGTAGGCTCTGAGAGAGAATCTGGGTTAATGATACAGTCTGCTAGAGGCTCGCTATTTGTTTGTGTCTGTTTTTTAGTAAAGGTGCTTTTATTGTTACTACACATACATGTACTGTAGTGAAATTCTTCCTCTGCATTTAACCCATCCCTCAAGGGAGCAGTGGGCAGCCACTGTTGCCAACTAGTTTCCAATTAAAGTAGGTAGCACCAGCTCCAAAAGTCGCTAGAAGTCGCCAGATGACATCATAAGCTCATTTGCATATTGATGGAGTCATCTTGTATTCATTTGAATCCTCCTGCCGGCCCCACCACACACACAAGCACAAGTTACTGACTGTCTGAACACAGCACAAGAGGAGAAGGAGAGAATCCGCCACTGCTGGACTGTGATTACTGTAAGCAGCATATGAGAATACATTACAGAATTCAATATTTTTAGAAATAAAGTCGCTAACAGGATCTGAAAAGTCACTAAATCTAGTGCAGATGGCACTGACTGGAGAATGACCCTAAAATGCTTTTTTGTTAAATGCACCACTGAACTACACAGTGTAGTCAGGCTGTATGTGTGATTCTACAGGCTACGTAATCCCTTCTCCAGGGATTTGAATGAGTGGAATGTTAAATCCAGCCTGCTATTATGATATTCGTCAATTTGCTTGGTCAGATATTCTGTCACTTACCAAACCACTGCAGAGCCCTTTATATTTTCAAGAGACGGGGTTGTCATTTAAATTAGTCCTTTTTTTCTGCCTGGAAGAATTACGAGAACACAGACTTGAAACTTATGTAGCCTCAGATAGGCTTATATGTTTAATATAGTGTGTGATGTGAAACTATAATAAATATGTTTTTGTCCTAAAAAAGGGCACAAATGTTTCATAAATTAAAAATAACATTCTTGTTTCATTTTGGTCATGGTTGAAGATCATGTGAAGAATTACTTGAAATCACAGGCTACACACAGCCTATACAGAAATATAACCGATATCAGGTAAATACATTTTAACATGTCTCGATTGTATATTGATTATTTACCTACAACCAGGAGCTAATACTTGCGCTGGAATTGCAATGCTTCGAAAATTGACGAGAAAGGCCATTGACCAAGCTACAATGTTTGATGAGTTGGGAATGAGAACGTGTTATTCAACACGTGACAAGTGTCAAATCCGAGGATGCTCCGTACACGATTCAGCCAGTGTACACTTGCTGACTACAACATCAGACAGACATCAAATCTGTTTCTTGAAATGTTACGCATTTTATGTGATATGTGGCCAGCTGACCCTGTGAGAATCTACTGTTATGAATGATGTAGGTTTCGATCACACACTTGTGAACCGTCGCCTAGCAACATAATGTGTAAAACGCGGCTGTGCAACAAATGGAAACCTGGCGAAAATGAATGCATTTTGATAATGGGTAAATTTGACCCAGTGTGGCAGTTATAGGTATAAATGCCTGTGTTTTTAATCTGGATTCATCTTGACTATATTTAACAATATGGAGTGCAACACAACACCATTTAAAGAAAATAATGGGGGACTTCAAAGTATTATTACAACAAGAGTTATGTACAATTGAAAAACCTCCACGGGTAAAATTTACCCCATGGCAGTTCTAGTGTTAATAAGGATTATTTCTGGGGAATGGAAAACTGAAAAGATTTATTTGATATTGATCCTTTTTTAAAATTACAACAGTACCAATGTTTTTAGTAGTCCAGGCAGGGGAAGGTCTGTGGAACCCCCAGTAAATAGGGGGAAGCCTGGGCATTCCCATTAGCTTTTCCCCCTACAGATCAGTAGCAATGTATTTTTCCAGACTGAGGAAACAATCAATGAAGTAGCAGTGAGTTAAGCAGGTAAAGCAGAAGAAATGTGTTCATTGGATCACTCTCCAAAACGGCATTGCTAGTGTTGTGAAATTCAATCAAATAATCGTGAAACCGGGATTAATTCCTCAGACTATAATCGTACTATCAAAATCTATAATCGTTGCATCCCTATTTGTAGATTGCTATCTTGGTTTAAATATGGTTATTTGGGTTATAGAATATGTGCTTCTTCAGGGGATGGTGATATTGGACGTTTGTGGAAGTTTTTTGGCACAGAGATGTATGGGGGCGAGATTGTGTTTGTTATTTTCATTAACATCTGTAACTGACCCTGTGAGATAGACAGGCAATATCAGATTTCTGTTACCAGGCAGGTTTAGTGTATACTCCATCTAAGTGGGTAACAAAGGACCCAGAAGAAGGACGTCACAGGTCAAGCACCTCGTACCCCGACAAGAGCCTCAGCCCTCAGGCCCACAGCCAATGGAGTGGAGGTACGCACTGATCTGTTCTGACAGGTGATGAGAACCAGAAGAATGGGTCTATGGGCGTAAATATGCCTAAACAGCAATCAGCATGATGCATGCATATACAGCAAATGAGAACAGGATTAGCCCTGCTTGTTTGAATACAATTCCCCAGACAAATTTAAATCTGGGCTGTTTTGACCTGCTTTTAACCAGTGACTTTTGCTGTTCCAGGTGGTTCAAAAGCCCTCAGCTGAGCATGTTTTGTAATTATTGATGGCTCATTACATTTGAATACACTTCTTTATATATTTAAATTACCAGTGTGAGTGTCTTTTTTCTCCTGGCTGAATTTAAATTTGACATTTAAATTTTTGATTGTTAAATTTTCAATGAAATATAAATATCGCCGCGATTTTAAGGTGAAGTGAATCTATTCAGGCAGCAAATGCCTATTTTGTTTTGGATGGACGACAGAGGGGAGAATATGGTACTGGTAGTACAGTTAGCTATCAGGAAAACTGCGACAGTCTACCATCTTCTGGATACTACATTCTTCCAGTTACGATTGACAACTTTTACAAATGTAAAATGAATACAGTATATTAATTATACTACCTTATAACAAATGTGTTCGTCTGTCCCGTGATTTTGCATCCAAATCCATAGCATAGTAGTTCTGCATGGCTTCAAGAAATTGAACGATCTGTATGCTATATCCATTCTGTCTAGGTAGAATATAGCTGTATGTTGTCTACATGCCCCATAACATCCTTTCAACATTTCCACAACAGATATATAGGTTTAAAATAAACAGATTTGGTGGAGAGACAGTAATTACAGTTTAAGTTATTCTAGTTTATCCGACACAGTGCTGCACATAGCAACATTTCGGCCCTCTGATTAGTCAGAATGCCTGTCAATCACACAGGTCCATCGCCAATAATGCATCCCTACTGTAATTCATACAATGTTTCTTTAATAGCAGTGTTATTATTATGCTAACTGTTGTTCAGTTTGCATGAAAACACTAAAATATTTTTACTTTAATGCTTTCTAGTGAAGGAATACAACTTTTGAACTCAAGGAATACTTTCCACAAAATAAAGCTTTTGTGGTAAGTAAACAGTCATGGGCATTGGTCAACATGAGAGGACATTAATCTATGGCTCCCAGCTGCTACAGTCAGTCCTCCTTCAACCTAAAGTAGCTGTTGTGTGCCCTGTATTACATTATTATAGAATAGTCAGCTATTTTAATCTCTTTTAACTTTGCAGCTGCCTTTCTTGAACGTCATGACAATTTAAAGCCTGGTAGTCAGCAGGTTTAAAAGTGTAGAACAAATAGAGTACTGAAAAAGTGTCTGCAATGGACACATTCATATACAGTACATAATCAATCATATTGAAAAGTTTTACATGTGGTTTGAAGCACAACTGATAAACGAAAGCCCACAAAGCAACAAAAAAACACAAAAGGGGAGGAAAAAAAGAGAAAAATATTAATTCTAAGGATAAAAGTATGATTATTTATATTGTGGTGTTGTGTTCACATTTTGAATGCTCTTTAAAATGGATTATTAAATACCCTGTATTAAGGACATTTTTAATCGATCAGTATTAGTCAGGGAAATGTCTACTGACAAAGCATGTCAGTTGGGACCATCTGCTGAGATATTTGTGACCCCCACACCCCTTTAGCCTCAACATATTTGCTCTTTATGAAAAGACATTAACTTCAGCCCTGATTCATTAAGATACATAACTAATCGTTTGTCTTGCTCTACGTAATGGAGAATGGTAAAGAACAATTTGTCAAAACGGGAGAAAATTAAAGGTATACCATAAGTGAAGATAGGACTGCCTGCTAATTTCTTATTCAGATTTCAAATATTTTCAGGTAGTCTATTTATAAGTTATTTGATATCATGGACATGGGACCTGGATATAGTAGTCAAAAAATTGAATGTCAGTGGATAGGATTATTTCACCTGTGATTATTTGTATTACATTGTCGTTTTATAGCTTTTTCCTCCCTACAGCAAGGAATGCAGTTGAATCATGTATTCCATATCCTTTATATAAGGCTTTGGTTTTCTCCACTTAACACTTTCGATCAACTAGTTAACTAGTGACCTACGATTTTCTGTATTACCGTAATTTCCTTGCTATTTTTGTATGACAAAACTCCAAACAAATAAGGAAACAACATTATTAATATAAATTGAATTGCTTAGCAATAAAGGATACTAACCCATCTATTTAAGGGAACATACGTTACAGTATATTATCATAGAAATTATTAAAGCAGTTATGAGTATCTTCAAAATTCATGTCATTTTAATTTCTCTCTCTCTTTCTCTCCCCCTCTAGATCTGTATGTTTAAGTATTTAACTGGTTGACAACTGGTGTCCACTATTGCAACTTGTGATGTAATAAAGCATCACTAGTTGTACTAGTATGACAATTTAGCACTCCACTAGTTGCACTACTAATGTGTGCTAGTCGTCAACTAGCTACTCTTTTTGGACCTCACTAGTTAACATGTAAGGTCGTAACCCTTGTCCTCTAATAACATGTGAGTAAGATATCTCACTATCTACCTCTGCGTAGTCCTCAGAAGCCAAATGTTAGGATACACAGAGGCAGGAGATGGCAGTTATAAACAGAACAGGTTTTTTTTACAGCAACAGGAGAGATACAGAGTAGAGGAGTAGAGTTGCTGGCGGGAGGACTGTGGCACAGAGTAGCGTCGAGATCGCTGGCAGCAAAGAGCAGCGCTAAGGTCGCTGGCGGCGGAGAGTAGAGTTGGGAACGCTGGTACGTGCATCGAAGAAATACAACGGACTGACAATTGGTGCCAGGACGGAAACACCTTTTAAACCTCCGCCCAGGAAGCGGGGAGGTGGCGACTGCACGTGGGTGCATTAGGTGGGCGACGGCGTGGAGGCAACGCTGTCCGGTGCTGAACCGGCGGCTTGGCTCTGTCTGCTGCCGGAGCGGCTGCGAACCGTGAGCCCCTATAGACTGGCAGCCGTGACGCCAAGTCAGGAGGACGGCCACTCCTCTCCCTACATATAGGGCCGACACAGCGTCATCAAGTCATTCAAAACAAGAACACCTCTTCCTTGTTTCACGCAAGGAAGGTGGTCTGGTGAGATACCTTACTCATGTTATCAGAGAACCGGGATTACGCAAGTAACCTAAAGTTTTCTTCCACACATTCACTCACAGTAAATCTCACTATGGGGATTTACTGACTCCGTATTGCCTTATCTCGAAGACGTGCTACCAACCAGTCTTATGCCAATGAGGATGTTAAGATGCTAAGATGCCTTAGGATGTAGCCATGCCCCAGGTAGAGTGTGTACGCAATCCAGCCGGGGCGTGAAGACCCTTGCTGGAATAGGTCAGCACAATTGCCCCCACTATCCAGTGGGATATGTGTTGCTTAGTTATGGGCTTCCCATTATGCGGCCTAGCCCATGACACAAACAATTGGTCAGATCTCCTAAAACCCTTAGTTTTGTCCATATACATGCACAACGCACGGACAGGACACAATGTATTCAGCCTCTGCTGCTCTGAAGATGTGAATGGAGGAGGGTAGAAGGCTCTGAGCTCAAGGGGAATGCACCCTACAGAAGGGTTCTTAGGTACAAAGGCTGGGTAAGGTCATAACACCACCTTACTGTACCGAGGAGCAAACTGAATACACTCTATATGCACTGAATGCATGAATATCACGAACCCGTCTTGCCGAAGCCAATGCTAACAACAGGGTCGTCGTCAGTGTGAGCACTTTCAAATCAACCTGATCCAATGGCTCAAAAGGAGAGCAGGACAATGCTTCCAACACAGTAGGTAAATCCTATAAAGGGGCAACCTGTTTGGCAGTGTTGCAGTCGAGACCACCTTATCCGAGACCAAGTCTTCACCGAGACCAGAATGTTTTGAGACCGAGACAAGACCAAGACTTTGAGGAGTCGAGACCGAGTCAAGACCAAGACCAAGGCAGGTCGAGACCGAGTCAAGACCAAGACCAAGGCAGGTCGAGACCGAGTCAAGACCAAGACCAGACCAGTTCCGAGTCCCATATTGCAAGATGTATATCCTTCTTGCATACACTGCATTTATCGTACAGTAGCCTGTATTATGCATGTGTGCAATTTATCCCTTAACATTGTTGGATTAGACGGAGACATGACGTTATGTAGTATTTTCTTTTTATTGGCCTTTAATTGTTTTTTAATATAAATTTAGGCTACAGATTGCAGCCTAAATTTATATTTAAAAACTATCTGTAGATTAAAACCCTATCATTTCTATCACTGTATAACAAGTTACATTAATGTTTCCATAAAACCCTTAATTTCCTGCATTCTGGTAAATTTTTGTTGCAACAAGGTGTGCCTTTTCTGTATCCTTAAATGTCTTTATTTATGTAAAGAAAAATATGAAAAGGAACAGGTGGCAATTCAAAATATAATATAATAGAATATAATTATGTATGTAATAGTAGAGGATTTACTTCTAATCACAAGAATTATAATTAGACATGCATTGGGCGGCAATAATTATATTCCTGCAATTGTGGTCTTGACCGATCTCAAAGTAAAATCCCGAGACGAGACCGAGACCTTCAAAAAGAGGTCTCGAGACCGGTCTCGAGACCAAGACCGGTTTCGGTACTACAACACTACTGTCTGGATACAGGACGTAGCCGGCATGCATCCTCCATGAAGCGGCAGAAGAAGGGGTGTTGCCCTACTGTTGCATCACTGAAACCAACATGGCATGCTGATATCGCAGCCAGGTAGAAAAGAAAGCCTTCCCTTTATCCAGTAACTCTTGGAGGAAAGACAAGATCACTGGCACTGAGCTCTGGAAAGCCACGGTGTGAATCTCAGCCCACCACTCCTCAAACACATGCCATTTATTGTCATAAAGGGTTCTAGTGGAGGAGGCCCAGCACTTTGAATCATTGCTATGACATTCTGTGGAAGTCCAGCCACATAAAAATTTTAGCCTTCCATGGGCCAAGCCCAGAGAGAGAGGTCCTCTGAATGGTGGTGAAAGGTCTCCCCTAGTGCTTGTGAAGGCAGGTCCCTCCGCAGTGGAAGTGGCTATGGTTGAGCACAAAGGAGCTGAATTACATCCGCTAGCCAGTGTTTCTCTGGCAAACAATAAGTATCAGCAACAGGTAGGGTACAACTCTCCCGTTTTTTTTCCCACAAGAAATAGACACAAAATAATTAATCAAGTGTGTGCGCTGCCGATACATCCATGGTGCGCTGCATCATGCATGCTGCCCAGACAATGTATTATGACAAAACTGTAGTAAAGTGCAGTAAAGTGTAACGTCAGGGTGTCGCAAATACATACGTTCCCAAAGAATACAACGAGGCTGGGGGGAATCCTAGATCAGACCTCATATTCGATGGGCTAGCCTCTTGAAAAAATAAAATGTCAACATTGTGATAATGGCGGTTTCTTGCCATCCCCGCGGCTGGGTTAGCAAGTATTGCAATACTGCAGTTAATGCGACAGTCCTAGCGACAGGCTCTTCTCCCGTACTCTGGACAGAGTAGGGGGGATGAGAGCTAGTGGTGGGAATGCATACAGACATGTACTGCTCCACACAATCAGTTTGAGCCAGACGTATGCCACCATTGTGGTATTGTCTGACCTGAGGAGGACATGATGGTCCTTCACATAAGGGAGGTGAAGGCTCCACACTGCATTTACTTTCTCTCCTTCGTGGGCGGCCTCCCATCCCAGAAGTGACGCATCTTTTGTAACCACTCTCCTGGCTACAATTGTACCCAATGGCGCTCCCTGAAGCAATAGTGAGTGCAGTGCAGCCAGCCATACACTTCACCATTACCATGACACGCCTGTTGCCATGATAGCATGGGTTCAGCCCATGGGATGCAACCCAGCGCTGAAAACCTCTCATGTACAGACAACCTAATGGAAGTACCTCCAGGGCGAAAGACATCAGACCCTTCATGTGAGAAGGACAGATAGGAATGTGGAAATATGCGTCCTTCAGCTCAATGGATGTGAACCACTCGCCTGGGCGCACAATCCACGGCTGAGGTACAGTAAATTTGCCAAAATCCTGAACATGTAGCATCTGAGATGCCTGTTCAATGTTGAGAATCAGACGTAGACCTGCTCCCCCCTGCTTTGGATTATGGAAAAAAAAACGCATTGGTTCTGCTCGAGAGCTACGACTCTTATTGACCTTGTTTTTCAACAATGTATTTTGTTATTTTTTTATCAGTGCCCTCGGCAACATGCCTCGATGCACTGTGGGATCATTTATTACATTTGAGCACATGGTGATGCTTGTGAGACATAAAGGGGGCATTGGAACACAAGCTCATCGGCCTGCCGTCTGTTGGCTCCAGCGTTAGCTCCACGTGCACAGTGGAGAGAGGGGGTGCATGTAAACTGGCACCCTGGAACAGGCTTACGAGCAGAGGTGATAGGATGGGGAGAGCCGGTGCCGCTGCATCCGGCTAGATCAAAAGTTAGGCCAAAAGTATGTGGAAGAGTATAACACCATCTTTCTGTTCTTGTAAAACACAATGAGTTTACACAATATAAATACATCAGTACGGGCCGGCACCGCATAAGCTCCCGTATTGCAAATATCGCTGGAGATATTGTTGTAATGTCGGCTTGGTGTGCCATCAGGCTACCTACTGCTGTTAGCATATCCAATATATTTTCTAAATGTTTTGAGTATAATGTTATTTTAATAAATATTCTAAATATTATACATTTTGGAAGGAGTAGTAAGTAAACAGTAACTTATTACTATTTGAGTAACTTGTCCAACACTGGCCGCCGGTGCACATTACCGAGGCTATGGGATGCAGAACTGTGAAAATTGATCAAGTAGCCTAATATTACTGTCAAAATATCATAATCAACTCCAGTTGTGCTTTGTTATGATGGGGGAAGCACAGGAGTGTTGTATCATGTGAAACAATAACACGTAACCTAGTTTATTGCATGGCCCTAATACTCTTCTGTTGGGACTACAGTGTGTTGCATGTTCAGCAAATCTGTGAAGCCTTCAATACACACAAATTGATGAAACACTACAGTACTCATTTGCACACTTTCTCTGTGCCCATTGGCCAATAAATACACACTAATGTAGGCACATTTGAGGTTGTCTCTTTAACTGGTGTGGTTCAACTGAATGTTGACATCAGTGGTGTGTTGAACAAATGAAGGTACATGGGTCAGTGATAGAGTGTGGTGTGTTTGCTTCCGCTGTCTGAGTCAGCTGCCTGTCAGTAGGAAGTGGCAGATGGGAGACATAAAATGCTCCATGCCTTGACAAGGTAGTCTGTCAAAGTTAGGGAGAACAGTCACAGGGGTAATGTTTTGACAAGGCATTAAATGTCTCCTTCGCAGACGTCCTGTGTGTCATGCCGTTTGATTGATGCGCATATACAGATAGCTGCATAATTGATGCCTATGGATATTATGTATTGTCTATATTGACTTTTGACAGTGACCCACATCTACCATGTAGATACGTATGTATTTGCTTTTTAGTAATCACACATCACTAATGCAACCTGGCCTATTGAGAACTCATATCACACAAAAGGTGCAGTACAGGTGTTTTTGAACGGTAGAGTAAGCAGTCCTAGAGATAGATTGTTGATATATGAACTCATCATCCAAACAAATCCAAAACACCTCTCCCTTAAGTGCCATATGTTGCTCCCTTAGAAGCTCCGCCCTCCACACTGGATGCACATATCCAAGGCTGCACTGCCTTGACGCGAATAGTCCTTTCTTATTCAGTCGATATTTCTTTCACATCACAATATTCTTTTCGTCCATCACAACAGACAGTGTTTTGGCATTTCAATTTGCGCTCTGACAATTATATTTTAAGCTTAGCTACAAGGCATGTTTGAGTGCTCACATAGTTTCTATTCTGTTTCTATACATATTGATGTATTTGGCAAAACACTGTACTAAAATGACTGGACACAACTTAAGACTAAGAATACTAGATTCCCATCCAAATAGAAACATAAAGTGTACGCTGCTATAGTACAGACTAATCACGTTTTTTATCAATATACTGTCCTAACAAAGACTAACTTGATTACCATTTCCCTTTATACATGCAATCGATAGACATGTTTAAGTAAAACGCGTCTTCAAAGTCAAAAAGTTAACTATGTTTTATCCTATTTGGGGATTTTTTGTATCCAGGTACAGTATGCAATACATCCTTCCTAAATATCAATACAAACATGGAAGACAACATAGTGTCATGATCCATGGAGGGCAAGTGCAGAGGCAGACAATTAAGTGGACAACGAAACAAGGAAACACCAAACGAGCCACTGCTTGGTGTTTAATAAATGAATACAACACAAAAGGTTTGTAACCACTGCAAACAGGCAAACAATAACCCCCACCCAACCAATGAGAACCCTAGCCTGATATAGTCCCACACCCACACAGCGGCAAACAATCAATACAGTAACACACAACATCACTTCCTAAGGGGTAAAAAAAACAAAAAACGTTAAAGTTATAAATCATGACAGTTCAGACTATTTATTGCCATACACACAAAAGAGACTTTGAATATTTTAGCAACATTTTAGAAACCTGCTGCTGTAAAGTCCGTGGCCACGCCACCGACGGGCGGCGTACCCTCCCTGCTAATCATTGCAGGCGTGCATTCGTCTCGGGTTGCCGGTCACCGGTGCTTTACGTTGATTACTTATTGTTTGCACCTGTTTGTTCTGTGGGGGAATATATGTTGGAGATTGTTTTTGGTTTGTTAATCGGTTATCGTTTGCTGTGTAAGTGATTGTTGCTTTTGCCTTATCCATTAAACCTTTTATTAGAATCAAACCCGTGCCTGGTTCCTGCTTTCTTACAGCTACTGATAGTGTGGCCTGGGTAGGTTAGACATTGCTGATGCTTGACAGTAGACATACACGTGTAAATTCATTGAATTGGATTAGCCCCATGGATAAGTTCCAACTTTCCAATTGTCACAAATACCGATCCTCTATTTAAGTCAGAATCAAACCGAATTCCGATCTCAGTATTGTATCGGTGCCATTCCTAGTCAGTACTGGCCAATATGGCATGGGCCCTCCTAATGACAGAGGTCGGAGAGCTTCACCCAAATTACTTTACTGGCCACTCCGACCAGTTAACCAAGCCTATGCTTGTTGGCCATATTCAGGTTGCCAAACCATGCCACCATACAAAAAAAAAAAAAGAAATTCTTTGTTCTTCCTTGGAAATGGAATCTGTATTGGCCTGGAAGCACAATCTAGTATTAAACACAGTACACACATATTTCTTTACCAGCTCAATCTCAGTTTCTTCTATAACTGTGAGTTTGGAAATAGGTGCTATTTTCCTAAAATCAATTGCCATGTCTCTTTTTATTTATTTATTTAAATACGTATTTTATTTTGACAAACTGCACCTAAAACAACACCTCATAGTTATTGAGTGAACTGAGGGACTGAAAGACGTAGGACCCTAAACGCAAAGCGGAAACGCACGTGTCACGTGTTGTTTCAGACCAATGCAGTTGTCATTTTCCTGTCCAGCATCCATGTTGTTTAAATATCAAATGCAATTGTTCCATTTGAGTGCCGGTTGGTCTAAATATGCGGTGTGGTCTAGCGCATTGCTGGCGCAATCCTATTTTGAGGCAGCGGAATGTGATTGTGCGATTGACCAGCAAAAACCTGGCCTAATGTCAACCCACCGCACCAGTGCCGTCGCGTGGCGGGTGTGAGGCCTGGACATGCATGTGTATGAAGCACGGTCACACACACTTTTACTATTATAGTATTCTATTATCTATTTATTAAGGAGAAAAATGTACATAAAAACAAACATTGTCTCAACTTTTCATACAAATTAGATGGACTCACCACACAGATCCACTTGGTGGATTCTTAATATCACTTTCCTTGCCTTATTGGCTGCACACTCAGCAATAAGACCATTAGAACACAATATTACCTAAACACACAGGCTTGATCAATGAGTGTGTTCGCCAGGACCGAGGCACGCCCACCGATTTCAAAAGTGGGTTCTCTACAGGCCTACATAATGTTCTTAACATTAATGAATGGAAATGGTAAACTACAGTAGGATATAGCCTACCAGACAATTTCAGTTTTTGTTTTAACTAGACTAGGTTATAGGCATTATAAAAAATAAAAAAAACTAATAATTATTATTATTATTACTAAATAAGCCCTAATAGGGACTAAATGGACCCACGGATGCAGTCAGTCCTACAGTCTAAATGTGCTGCATTTTTATTTTAGACTAATTAACTTCCAAACTGACCCAACATAACCGTAGCCAGAAGCAGATACAGAGAAAGAGAGAGAAGGGGCTAGAATGAGCACAATAGGCCTACCTTAAAACACACATAGGCTAGGCCTAATGCTGTCTATTGCCTGATGTCTCATAGTCTTTTACTGCAATTTTCAACACTAATTTAATTGAAAGTAGACGAAGTTGACCTGCCCGGATGCCTGACGGCAGATTGGCCTTCTGAATGGTCAGACTGCCTGTCGATCAAGTGTGTTTGGTACTGGACTTCGATTGGTGTGAAATGTTACATCATGATAACGCATGAGCTCACAATCGCCTTCTACCAAAATTAATGTAACACAGAAATGCAGTTCGCTGGCATGTGCAGGCGTGAGGCCCTGTGTGGTGGCACACGTCGCACAGCCCAAGAGATGTCTCTGTGCTCTCTATGTTCAATGCTAACCTTCGTCGTTGTATGGGAAACGCACCCCTGATCTGGTCATGACTATACTGTCTTACTGCACATCACATGTACTGCAGCATTGGTTATTGTTTGCTGTAATGGGTTACTTCCAGAAACACCATATGGTGAAGCATGTAAAACAGCCCTGCAGCAGTTAGATCCATTACAACTGTTGCCATAATTACCACTCACCGATTGACCGTATCTTTCTATCAGAGGTCTGCTTTGCCAGCGATATGGCCAAGCAGAAAGTATAGAATCTGCCAGTCAACTGAAACACCACACTTATCTAATCTGACCTGTAATAGGAGCCACGCTCTATTGCCTTTGCATAACACCCTCTCTACATTTGTAACCTCCACCCACAAGGCCAGCGCTGAAGTAGTGTCATTTCCCTGACAGTAAACCAAGACCAGCTTTGCCACAAGCTGTCTGTGTTCATATATTTTCCCTCCCTCTGTCAGGACAAGATATCCATATCTCCAGGACTCAAACTCAAAAGTTCACATTACTCACATAATAACATACACTTACTGCGTAAATGTGCAGAGACCCAATCACAGTGAACGAGGGCACATAAAGATACATAAAGCTATTGAGTATTCATCATGTCAGGGAGTAATATGTTTCTGCTTAAGTCAGCAAGGGAGATGGTAATGTTGCTCTGAGAATTAATGGTAGTATTGGCTTACAAACATTTTGTGATATATTATTGTAGATGGTAGCGACCAGATTCGCTTAAGGTTGTTTTTCTATTCCAGATTGCCAGGAAAATTCTTCCTGTTTTGATTAGACAGTAAAAAGGAACATAGATAAACTATACATTTTGTCATCTTATATATACATTATATAATACACTACTATACTAATATTAATATACTCCATCTAAGGAATAGACTGAAACACAAAACTGATTAAAACAGAACAGATTAAAATATAATATTGTAACCGCTAGAATTTAGGCCAGTTCATATTTAATACTTTTGAATATTGAATTCTTTTTTTCCTGTGATTTAGACCAATTCTGACATTAGAATAAATATACTATTATTAATGTTTTATGCTACTGGCTACTACATTAAAGCCTATAGATACAGTATACTATATTCTGATGTATGACCATCACAAAATATTTCAATATGCTGTTTAAGCTACAGTACACAGTAGAGGTTGTTCCACCAAAGATTAAAGGCACACCCCTTATCCAAATGCTGTTTGGACCATTTGTGTTGTCAATAAAGTAGGAAATACAATAAACTATACATTATAGTATGTGCCCAATAATATACTAAAATAATTGTGCTGTACAATGACATAGTTTGTGATTTCCCCCTCTTCTCCTTGAGTAAATTGAGGTGACTGAGGAAACAAATAGAATGCATATCTTGGAAACTCTCATGATATCCATGGTACAGAGGAATGTAACGTGTGCTACATTAACAAACACAGAACTAAAATGACTGCAAAAGTTTTCACAAAACAGAATTTGGGTGGTATTAAAACACTAATTGCACACAACAAGATTTACACAACTAAAACAAAAGAGGAATATTTGGAAGGTTGCCTTTCTGAGAAAATGGTGTGCCTCTCTAAAAGAGCAATATCAAATCTACACCTTAGGTTATTTCTTAAGATGGCCAATATTTCATGCATTTTCTGTATTATGTACAATATGTCAACACTACAGTTCATTGAGTGTGTATGCTAAATTATTTATTCAGAGCTGAACCACCCTTGTCAAACCCATAGGACTTGATATAGGTAAAAATTAGGCAGAGCAAAACGTGATTTCACTGAGGTTATAGTGTCTCTCTCTCTTTGTCTGCGCTTGCAATCACCACCCAAACAATGTTACACACATTTTTTAATCTGTAACACAATGAACATAACACAGTGACCTGGTGGCCTTTAGGCCAAAAAAAACCTGTTGATGCTCCAGAACGCTGTGAATAATCGCGTCGTCCATCCATTCATCTTTTTTTAAATATAGTTTTCTTGCTGCAGCAGACTGTCTAATTGTAACTAATAAGAGCTACATAATGTTGTACATATAATTTAAGTCCTTTACAAAAAATGTTACTAACTGTAATATTCACCTAGGGCTCTGGGCTATTCAATATCAATATATATCACTATATATATATTTTTTTTTCAATAACTGTGATATGATTTTGGCTTTATAATTTGGCTGTGTAAAATTCATGGGATTACGCACACAAAAGAACAGCTACTGACACCTACTGGTGGAAATAAATTAAATGTAAATACTAACAGAAAATAACAGTTGAGTTTTGTTTATTTATTTGACTGATTTCACATTGTATGAAGGCTTAAGAGGGAGAGCTGGCGAGCGCCTAGTTGCTGGGTTTGCCACGAAGCCCAGCCGTTAGATCTGGTAGGGCTCTGACTGTTGTCTGTGCATATGCACCAAACAGCAGTATTTGGCCTTCCTGGAGAGTCCTTTATGGGGCTCCAGTAGGGAACTCCATAGTTCTGCTGGGAGACTTCAACGCGCACGTGGGCAATGATGCAGACACCTGAAGAGGTGTGATTGGGAGGAACGATCTCCCTGATCTAAATCTGAACAGGTGTTTGCTGTTAGACTTCTGTTCTAGTCATGGATTGTCTATAACAAACACCATGTTTGAACATAAGAATGCTCATTAGTGTACGTGGTACCAGAGCACCCTAGGCGGAAGGTCGATTTTGTGATCATATCATCTGATCTAAGGCCATATGTTTTAGACACTCGGGTGAAAAGAGGGGCAGAGCTGGCTACCAACCACCAGCTGGTGGTGAGATGGGTCAAGGGGTGGGGGAAGACTCTTGACAGACCTGGTAAGCCCAAACGGGTAATGCGGGTAAACTCGGATCGTCTGGAGGAGGCTCCTGTCTTTGAGATCTTCAACACACATTTCCGGTGGAGCTTATCTGGCATCCCTGTGGGGGTTAGGGACATTTAACCTGAGTGGGAAATGTTCAAAGCTTCCATTGCTGAAGCTGCGGCAAAGAGCTGTGGTCTCAAGGTCTTAGGCGCCTTAATGGGTTGTAACCCTGGAACACCGTGGTGGTCACCAGTGGTCAGGAAAGCCATCTGACTGAAGAAGGAGGCCTTTCGGAATATGTTGTCCCAGCAGACTCTGGAGGCAGTTGCAAGGTACCGACGTGCCCGAAGGGCTGCAGCATCTTCCGTAGCAGCAGTAGAGCAGCAGGTGTGGGAGAGCTTCGGAAAAGCCATGGAAAGACCTTCGGTCGATACCAAAGTGTTTCTGGAAAACTGTCCGCCACCATCCAAGCTGTAGACAGCAAGGATGAGTTGCTGTTGACCTCAACTGAGGAGGTAATTGGGCGGTGGAAGGAACACTTTGAGGAACTTCTGAATCTGACTGACACGCTCTCTGTGGTAGAGACAAAGCTGGAAGCTGATGGGGATCATTGTCAATTTCCCTGGGAAAGGTCACTGAGGTAGTCAAACATCTCCATAGTGGCAAAGCTCTGGGGATGGATGAGATCCGTCCAGAAATGCTAAAAGCTTTGGATGCGGAGGGGATGTCTTGGATGACACGCCTCTTCAACATCGCGTGGAAGTCGGGGACAGTGCCAAAAGATTGGCAGACTGGGGTGGTGGTTCCCCTCTTCAAAAAGTGGGACCAGAGAGTGTGTGCCAATTACAGGGGTATCACACTACTCAGCCTCCTTTCTAAAGCACCAAGGTGCTAGATAGGAGGGTCCGGCCAATTGTCGAACCTGAGATTGAAGAACAACAATGCGGATTCTGTCCTGGAGAAGGCGTATGACCAGGTCCCCCAAGAGATCATGAAGGAGGTGCTGCAGGAGTATGGGGTGAGCGGGTCCGTTTTAAAAGCAATCCAATCCCTGCATACCCAAAGAAGTGAGCTGTGTACGTGTAACAAAGTACACGTTGTTACCAGTGACTATATGGTAATATTGTGTGTGGATAATGGCTCTTTTCAGACATCTTGATAATATAAGGTAAATTACACAAAGGCAGCATAAACATTTACCTGTATTGTTCTGTCTGCTCCAGAGTGTTCGGCCAAAAGAGTCCCCAGTAGATGGGACACCAATATAAAGGTTCCGGGAGGGACCAAGTGGTCGGATAGGAGAAGGGGGTTAGTAGTTCTGGGGTTAAGGGATATTTAATGGAAGTATGCTTGATGACAGTATAAATTGGTGTGTGTGTGTGTGTGTGTGTGTATATATATATATGTAATGTTAAAGAAATGGCAATGGCAATGGTGGTGGGGAGGGGTTGCGGTTCGGTAGCCTGGGGATCTCATCGCATCTTTTTGCAGACTGTGTGGTCCTAATGGCATCATCAGTCCATGACCTCCAGTACTTCAGCAGCCAACTGTTAAACGGCTGGAATGAGGATTAGCACCGCTAAATCTGAGGCCATGGTTCTCACCCAGAAACCGATTGAGTACCTACTCCTGGTAGGGAATGAGTCCTCACCCTACAGTAAGTGAAGCACTTCAGTTGGGGTAAGGAGTGAGGGGAATATGGAGTGGGATATTGGCCAGAGAATCGGAGCAGCGGGAGCAATTTTTTTTCTTACCCTCACCTATGGTCATGAACTCACGGGCACAAGCGGCTATTTCTATGAGTTGTGCTGTATGTTGTATTTCCTGCTGGCTGTAACGTTTCGCTGGTCTCGCCGGGGTAGGACGACCGGGGGGGACGGACCACATCCCCAGTGCCTCACGCCCTCA
>JAODLL010000021.1:3498733-3518218 GCA_026546735.1 Forbesichthys agassizii | reverse complement strand
GTCGTATCTAGTATCTTCTATAGTTAAATTAGGCCTATTCTATTTTCTTTATCTTATATTGTATCTATATGCTACACTAGGCTTAGTAATAACTACATCTGATGTGCTTGGGCTGGTAGGCCTAGTAGATACTCTCCACTACGAACGAGAGAGCGAGACCGAGAGAGTGAGAGCAAGTGAGAGAAGAGCCTAGCAGTATTATAATTACCCAACACGGACACTGCATCTTATGGGAACTGGGGCATACGAAACCCCCAGACCCCCCGGCTTGGTGAATTTCTATGCACCTGTCTACACCCAGGTCCGGGGGTGTGATCGGCCGTCCACTCGCTGGTGTTTTGTGTTGTGGTAATCAGTGTGCTTATATTGAATTGCTGTTCTTTTCCCCGTTGCGGGTTATTGTTTGAGTTTTCATAAAAAACTCCTGTTTACGTTTACGTGTCTACTCCCATTTGTGTGTGTCTGTGTAAACGTTACAGCACCAATTTGTGCTTTTTCTGCATGAAAAATTTGTCGGCACTAGAGCTGAAATCTCTGCACCATCTGATACACATGGCGATGCGCAGCGAATGGACACTGGCCTGGGAACGTTTATGGCTTAGATTTGTTCTAAGCCGTTTTCATTAATAACTTTTAAAAAGTTAGAATGGCCCTGTTCTTGTCTAATAACCTATCCTACAATATAAGATAAAGGCTGCATCTCTGTGAATTGTTTATCATTTCTATGACAACTCGTGTTATTTCCTCCTGGCTCAACATCATAGCGAAAACAACGTTTCTCTTTTCTTTTAATCACTGTCCAGCAAACTGTTGAATAAAATTTTGTAACAAATGAGTCAGCAGCATTATCTGGAGTGGAGCTATGCGCCATCTGATAACTAGATGGTTATGTGCAGCATGTGGACACCGCCTGGGAAAGGTACTGTATAATTTGCTGGCTTCACTCGATGTTACCGTACATAGGACACCATTTGGCCTACCATTATTTTTGTACATGACTCGTGATATCTTGCTATACTTTCCAACAATCTATATTAGCCTAGCTCCCTAGTTGAACCATAGAGTTGAACTTTACCCATTTTGATTGACAGGGAATGGCATAACCACGCCCCCGTGAAGCTCAGCCTTCGACAGAGATATCGGGGTAAAATAGTGATCCTGCCAAATCATTTAATACTTGTAAAGATAGTAACGCGTACTACGCATGCGCCAACCGTCAATACTGGTTTGTGAAGGTTGCAGACTCGGCCAGGGTAGGCAATGATTATTTTCATCGAAAATAGCCGAGCAGAAACTGTAGACAATATAAACAATGTTTATGACCTACGTCACCATGTTGAAAAAAAAAATACGATGAAATACGAACATGTTAAAACAATTAAGTCGATCTACATTTTTAAATGCAACTTTTTGAGTAATATAAAGTATATTACTGCCCACTGCCCTACGGTACTAGGCAACGAAGACCCTACACTACCGTAGTCTGAAGAACAGACTCCTGCTTGCTAACGGCCCTGCTAAACAATGAATATATATTTAATCTAATCTTTTTGTGTTTGAAAATAAGTGAAAAATTAGGAAACATTGATCTTCTACATGTACAATATCAACTTTTCCTCCATTTTCACTTCCGTGCCTTACTGGCTGCCTCTCTTTCTATTGGCCACACGGGTATTCCTCACAGCACAGAAGGCTTCCCTGCAACCACGCTTTGCTTGGTGCAGGCAAAACCGCTGTTGCACGGCGCAAGCCATGGGAATGAATGGGTTTCAGAGGGCAGCAGTGCCGCGGTCCCTTTCTGTCTGAAAGGGTCTTTATCAGATATTTCAATTAACCATTCAACTTTGATTTGAAATGAGAGACAGGTTTGTTAAATATGGCACCTAGATTCAGTGCACACACATGCACTGTGCACACAGTGTTGATGCTCATGTAAAAGCAGTCCTTGATTACTTATTCAGAGTGTCTAGCAGAAGAATAGTGTTTTTTGCTACCTCTGTCTTCTCTCAACTAAACTTTTTTTATGCTTTCCCCATCCTGTTTGGTGACAGTAGAAAAACACAATAAAAGGCTTTCATAGCACTCCAGCTTTGGAGCCACAACACCTTCCTTCTTGCATTGTAAATCTACTGTCTGGTGTAAAAAAAAAATGTATGAGGAGTAAATAAACCATTTCAAATACTGCACTGAGCACACTTTCCCTCTCATTGTAACAGCAGCAACATTGCAACAGAGAGTGTGTCCATACAGCAGGTCTCTCTTAAGATCTAAACCGTGACACTGGGCTATTGTTAAGGTAGGCTGGGGGAGGTAGACATGAGAGGGGGGGGGCTCGTACAAACACACACCTCTTTAGAATTCTATGCAGCACTCTGCTGCAGCGTGTTTGGTTTTCAGGCGGCACTGCATTATTAATGCCCCCACCTTCTACCCCTCCCCCAACCCCTGTTTCCCTCCTACACCCAGAGAGTGCTGGGTAAGGACAGCAGAGAAGGAGACAGTGAGAGAGGAAAAAGTCATTTGGAATGGTAGCCTGTTGGTCAGCAAGCTACAATAACTACATTGAAATGAGGTCTCATGAAACGTGAGACATATTGAGATATTTTATCTGACACATTAGGACAGGTAAAATTAAACGCTTACAGTAAATACTTAGGGTGTTCAATTCCCTTTGATGCCCATCTTACCAGCTACTTCACACTTAATGTACTTAATACATTGCCAGTATTACACTGTCAGTCACTTTGAATCAAGTTTGCTACAGAAAAGTACCCAATTGTTATGTTACTGTATTACATTTTTCATGTATCATAATAAGCCTTTCTTTTACAAAAAATATCTTTCGCTTTTAGGAATAATGAATAAAAACAGAGACATTTTACAGCTTTAACATCAAGACATCAAGACAATTGCTTTCAGCCTTATACTTTGGCATGTTTGAAGCCAAAAGATTTGTATCTGATGATACCGTATCTAACACCATAGAAATAAATCCCTTCTTTGACATTGTTTCTCTCTCCCTCTGGATAATTTACAAGCCAAGCCATGATTGTACCTAGCAGTCATTGAGAGAGACATAGAACGAGACAGACAGACGGAGATAAAGATTCCAATTTCCCCAGCTAGCAACATCATAGGGAACATACCGGGGTTGCTAACAGATTAGCATTGCATAGCCTACGTATCTTATGGCTGGTGAGGCTAAGCAAATGCTGGAGTCAACTTCTGGCAGACCAAACGCATTATGTTTTTGAAGCTTGCATGGATTCCCCACCTTAAATGTCTCCCTATTCAGGGCTTTCAGTCCTATTCAATGTAATGGGGTTTGGGGTAATAAATTATTGCAGAGTCCAAACTCTGCCCCTTTCATGACCTCCTGTCTGTAAATGAAATAGTCAGCAGAGAACCGGGCCGGAGGTCATTCTGGCACAAAGCCTTGCTCGCCGTGCTGCACTGCCAGGAATGTTCTGGAAAATTCTTCTCCCTGTCTTCTCTAAATGGAGCTCTGTAGCTTTATTGTTGCCATCTAACCCATTTAGAATCCAGCTCGATACTGTACATTCTCATTTATCTTGCCAATGAAATTGTGAACCTACCAGCAGTCATGCTTGTGTTTCACTGGATCTGTTCGCTAAAATATGTTATATATTAATATATATCAGAATCAAAGGATACTGAAACATTTACAACATTTAAGCAAATAATCAATTCAAATATATCATGAGCAATCTCTATAGAATGAGATGGTATCATGACACTTTGTATCAGAATGGCGCTGCTACAATGCAATACAAGTGTTGATCTTGCTGACTGTTGTCTCTATATAATTGTCTGACGTACAGGTACACAAGCCAAAGGCTGACTGAGAGGGGAGTAAAACAGGGATGGTGAGTGCTTGAGCTAGCACCTTTTCAGAGCAGTCGGCATGAATTTGCTTAAGAGGATATACAGGGATGTAGAGGCAAGGAATGTTGCATATACTGAACCTTAACAGCTCAGTGCTTTATTGAAGTAGTCACACTATTCAATGGTGTCCTATATAATTACTTGTTTTAAGGGTTCAATGCTAGGGTTATGGTTATATTATATTATATTGTGAATTTGTCAATGCTTTTAAAACTTTGTACTTAATTTTGTGTAATGCAATGCTTCTCTGAAAACAATTATTTTCTCTTTCCTAATACAGACTAATACAGACTTGTTTTCTTGTGTCTATAACCATTGTCCAGGAACAATTGTACTAAATATAATTCTGGTTGTTACAAGTACATGGATTACTATGACATATTAATACATGTAGCATTCAAAATAAAAGTATTTTTGTCACTTTACTTGTCTTTACTAAACACTAATTTTTTTTAAATATCAGCCAATCCAAATGCCTGAGCAGAAAACTTTGCCACAGTAAAGGCAGAGAACTAAAGCTATGGTATTAAGAAATAAAACGTTTTTCTGTTTGTGTACGATAAAAATACGTTAGCTTTGGTCTCCAACAATAGCATGATGAAGGCGCAGCAGTGGCACAGCAAAATATAATAGACTGGTTTTACTCAAAAGTTTAATGGAGGCGACAACATTTCTGCAGTAGTGCCAAAGGGACTGAGTGTGAGATAATTGGAGATAAATAGAAGAGAGAGTTTTTAATGGTGTACTGAGGTGAGAAAGATAGGAAAAAAACAGGATAAAAATGATTAATGAATGTTAGAATAAAATGCAGTGTCTAGTTGATTTGAGTAGACCTTTGAATGAATAATCAACCTTTCAAAATTTGCATACTGGTAATGAAGGGACTATGCAGTCAGTTGTAATATAAATTCCACTAAGGCCTCGATTAGATGCCTGGAATTGGGCTGGCATCTAACTGCATTCCATTCGGTGACCTTTCTTTTTCTAGGCTGTTACTCACTAAATGTTTAGTAAAATATCTAAAAAATCTGAGAATCATTGGTCATTTGAAAAGTTTCAATAAACTGAAATGTTGTGCAATGCTGCAAGTTTCTATGGTCAATTTTATTTGAACCAGTTGGAGAAACTGAATGTTACTGAAAAATAAATTCCTGCCGTAGGCTTCTTGTGGACAATAAGGTACAGTATAATATCATATTATTTGTAGATAAAAAACTAAATCAATTATGAAGCTGAAGTAGGGTATAATATTCTGAGATTAGATTCTAAAATAAATCCTAAATTTGCAAGAAAAAAACTTTGGTATACAGTGTGGTATACAGCTGAACTTTAAGATCACAGTGTTTTATTAGGTGCCAACAATGTATCTTCAAAGTCCAGATTCTTATGGTAATATGGTGATTGAACAGCATTTCTTTATGGCAGATGTTTATAATCTCAGAACATCCAAGACTTTATTCTCAAAATATTACCCCCGTTCCCCTAGGACCATATTTGAAAAATGAGTAATGATCTAATGATCTACAATACAATTGCTCTAATAGTAAGGTATTGTAGTAAGATGATATAAACAGTTTTATAAGCAGGCTGACATACATTTCAAAAGGACCAGTGTTACATTTAATGCTTTCATGTGTCTTTTGAGAAAATTGGAACAAAAACTGAACATTTATCTGTTTCATAAAATGACCCACCCTTCATGACCTGCCACAGCACCTCCCACAATATCACCCAAGAGACCCAGTCATACGCCTTCTCCAGATCCACAAAACACATGTAGACTGAATGGGCATACTCCCAGCCACCCTCCAGGACCCTTGTTGGTTGTTCCATGGCCAGGACGGAATCTGCATGGTTCATCTTCAATCTGAGGTTGGACAATCGGCCAAACCCTCCTCTCCAGCACCTTGGAGTAGACTTTACCAGGGAGGCTGAGTTGTGTGATAAACCTCTAATTGGCACACTCTCTAGTCCCCCTTTTTGAAGAGGGGACCACCACCCCAGTTTGCCACTCCTTTGGCACTGTCCCCGACTCCTACACTGTGTTGAAGAGGCGTGTCATCCAAGACATCCCCTCTACATCCAAAGCTTTTAGCATTTCTGGATGGATCTCATCATTACCCAGGACTATGCCACTGTGGAATTGTTTGACTATCTCAGTGACCTTCTTCAGGAAAATTGACAATGATTTCCCATCAGCCTGCAGCTCTATCTCTACCATAGAAAGCGTGTCAGTCAGATTCAGGAGTTCCTCAAAGTGTTCCTTTCATCGCCCAATTACCTCCTCAGTTGAGGTCAACAACATCCAATATTTACTGTACACAGCTTGGATGGTTCCCCGCTTCTCCCTCCTGAGGTGGTGGGCGGTTTTCCAGAAATTATTTGGTGTTGACCGAAAGTCTGTCCAGGGCATCTACGAACCTCTCCTGCTGCTTTCCTTCTGTCACGGCAGATGCTGCAGCCCTTCGGGCATGTTGATGCCTTTCAACCGCCTCCGGTGTTGGTACAATATAACCCGAACAATATCCCGAAAGGCCTCCTTCTTTAGTCAGACGGCTTCCCTGACTACCGGTGTCCACCACGGTGTTCAAGGGTTACCGCCCCTTGAGGAACCTAAGATTTTGAGACCACAGCTCTCTGCTGCAGCTTCAGCAATGGAAACTTTGAACATTGCCCACTCAGGTGCAATGTCCCCAACTTCCACAGCAACACGTTCTCACTCCCAACTCGTCAGAAGGACCTAGGTCAACAACCTTTCTCGTCAGTTTTTGAAGCATTAGAAAACCTTTGGCGTCGTAGGATGAAGACTTCGGTCACTGACTGTTACGACAAGACTACGGAGTTACCACCACCGGTTTATTTTTAGCTATATTTGACGAGTTGGGAGTGAGAAAGTGTTGTCCACAGGAGTGCCAGAGAAGCTCTGCCGGAGGTGTGATTTGAAGATCTCTCGGACTGGGGCCTCTAGCAAATGTTCCCAGTTAACCTGCACTACCCATTTGGGCTTTCCAGGTCTGTCCAGAGTCTTCCCGATGCCACCTGACCCAACTTTCCACCAGATGTTTATCAGTTGAAAGCTCCGCCCCTCTCCTTACCCGAATGTTCAAAACATATGGCCTCAGATCAGATGACATGATCACAAAATTGATAATTTATCATTGTACATGGTGTTTGTTATAGATAATAGCACAGAAGTCTGACCAATCGGGTTAAGATCACGGATTCCCTATCTAGGAGTCTGGTCCGGCGTCTGGTCCGGCATCTGGCCCGAGCATACAGTACCCATAAACAATGTAATGAGCAACATTTGTTTCATATGTGTTTTGTTTTTTTTGTATCTGTTCTTTCTCTGTTCTTAAATGTATATTGTAGTCAGCAATCGCAAGCTTATTTGTAAGCTAATACAGGTTTTGTCAAACAAACCAAATATCTCAGCATTTCTCAAGCTTGAGTTGAGCTTGTGTTGAAAAATAAGATAATACTTCTATTAGCTATGGCGGTGTAAAAAGGAATATATACAAAGTGGCGAAAACCACTCATATCAACGAAGTCGTAGTACTAACTCCTTGCTTCAGAATATGTTTGAATGTGTGGAGGGATGCGCGGAGGGATCATTTATTTGCAGTCTCGAAAATGGCTAACCTGCCTTTAATTGCTATTGTATCAGCCCTGCATTAAAATAACATGTTTGTTATAGGCTAGGACACAGTATCCTATTTGAGAAGACAGCAATTGCTGGAGAAATTGACATTTCACTGTGGTAAGAAATGTCCGCTTGGTCAACTGAAAGGTTAGTCTAGGACAGTGAAAGACACTCTGCCACCTAGGGAGTTGCAAGTTGAGAACTCAGCAAATTGTATCTTTAAGCTAACGGTTGTACCGGAGGTCAAAGACCTCCACACCGCAGAGCATAAATCCCAGATCGATTTGGTTGTTTTGGTTTTCTTCTAGTTTTTGATGTGGGTATTTACTTTGTACTTATCTGCCCATAGGCCGTTCATAGATTTGAAATCCTTTGAGGATTAGCATGCATGCTTGTTTATTCAGTGACAATTTTTTTTAAATTTTTTTTATCCAAACCATGAATTTTTGCCCAGTGTCTCTACATTTTATTATTAAGAAACTGGAATTGTCTATACAGAAAATACATTTATGATAAACTTATATGTGAAATCAAATCAACTGAAGCTTTTTGATTTGTTTATATTGTGCACACAAACTTAACTTTCTGTGAAATATATACATTCCACATTAACAAAATGGACAACAATTCAGATAATGAAACTAGGGAAATTGCTTAATTTGTGTGGTCGATGACATTGACAATGAAATAATCCCTAGTTCTTATAAATATTTATATTTAAGTGAGTATCAACACTGCAAGTGGTTTTCTATTTTAGCAAGCATGTGTATGGATGCCTAATCACTTCACTTTGGTTATGCACCCTTTAGGCTTAAGTAAATTGCTGAATGTATTTGTATAAAGAATTGCTAACAACACTGGCATGCCTTTTTCCACACTACACTTGAACATACACTGTACAGTAATTCAATAAATCAGTGTAATTTGAAAAGCAATGCAGAGATTCGCCATCAACTTAAAATAAGACTAAAAAAGAGGCACTGTAAACCTTCTAATGTGTTTTAGGACCACACACAGGTTTAATACTTTAGCCTTGCTGAAGGGATTTTCTCAGGGTATATGACCTGAACAGACTGTGCTCAAAGAGGCAGGAAATGTGAGTCACGCTAGCAGTGCTCAGACCTTCACCTACAGGTCATAGTGGGACATCACCTTATCCTCCACATGAACTAGTTCTTGCAGCGACTGAAATACTTTCTCTTATTTTTAAGCGGTGAAATGTTGGTTCATATCACGTTTTACATTTCCATTCATTTTCTTATGTTGTTTATACTCGCCATATACACTTAAACTTGCTCATAATTTGTTAATTCTTCTTATTAATGAATTACAGCCTCAAGATCAATAACAATTCAATCAAGTACTCATAATGATGAACCAATTAAAACCTAATCCATTTATCCATCACCCTTAATAAGCATTTCTAATTTTCTGTGTGACTCTGGCATCATGGCCATCCAAATTGAGAAGGCCAAATTCAAGGGTAATGTGGCATAGATAACCAAGAGCAATGCACCAAAGGATTTCACTGTTGCTACTGATAATGAACTCAGCAGAATAGTGCTGACCTGATGACACAGGTGGCCTCATTAAGATGCTAAGCTTAGTTTCACCTTCTCAGAAGGTCTGACGACAATGTTAGGGCAATCAGAGTGCCAGTCAAACACTGCTATTTGCACCCCAATGTGTAGCTAATAGTGCATGTCCTTGATGGCCTTTGGCTTTTGTAAGTGGGTAACTGGTTTGTCCTTCCACAAGTGAGTGGAAAGATCATCTTCCACCTCACGAAAGAAGCCTAAATGTTCAAAGGGTCTGTGTGTCCATGGTCATGCTATTGTTCATGTGCACTAAGGAGCCATTAAAGATCACCTTAAGGACATTAAACTGCATTGAGATGGAAGCCAATATTGATGGCACTGGCAAAATTGACAGCAGTGGAGATAAAGCGTTCCAGATGCTGTCATAAGTACTTGTCTCTTCACTTGTCAGTTAACTGCATAAATGTATGCTGCTTGGGAAGGCATTTTATACAATTTCCATGTTATTAAACCTGCACTGGAAAAGTGCTATATCAACCTTACTTGACCTATTCCTTAATCCACAGAGAAGACACTATCTCAATGCCAAAGCTATACTGTAAAGGATATACATAACCACTTATTTAATACCAAGTATTCTGTCAGGGCCACCTATAGCTGCTATTTTAGGTGATAGTAGGCCATGGGAGATAATCCCGGTCTGAGTCTACTGTACATGAGGTGTTCCCCACAGATATGATAAGGCTACCTTTCCTTTATCATTTGTGCAAAATTGCCCAAAAAACGTTTACCATCTCATGAGAGCAGTGGATTGACATTGGGGTGGTCTTGGAGGGCAGAGATCCTCTCTGTCATGGTTAATAAAGCACAACAGCCTACAACCCAATTGTTGCTGCTGTACGTTTCAGCCACAACTCAGTATGTGACCTTAAATTAGGGTCAGGATAAATACCCAATGGACTATAACATGCTTCGGATTAAAGTTCCCTATATTGTGGTTGCCATAGCAATGTCACTAATAAAAAAGTAATACAGATATTGCATTTGTCAGGCAATGTCATGAATAATGTGGCTCTATAAAGCACAGCCCATATTTCAATGTCCTAGCTTTTTGGGCTGAGGCTGACCTCATAATACTGTAGAGCCGCTTCAGCCAATCACTGCATTGCTCTTAATTTCTCCCTGTCTGTCTTCCATTCAGTTTCCCTCTAACTGCTTTGCATAAGGGGATCTTTCCAAAGCTGACATCTCGCTGCACTTTGGCATCACAGCCCTTTGTGTGAGAGGCGACACCTGTTCCCTTCTCCTTGCCAAAGGGTTCAGCTGCACGACAGAGCCAGTCATTTACACCAGCCCACAACCATACAGTGCATACATAGGCTATTGGCCCTCCATGTGGGGACAGGCCCGATGTCCTGAGCTCCATCACATTGCACACCCCTACTGTATTAACACCCACAGTCACCCAAATAGGTTACATATGCATGTGCAGAATGAACAGAATACACTGGTGCCACAGTTTACATGACCCATGCACAGCACATTGATTACATCATGTGCTCTATGTATAGTACATGAACATTTGCTTTTGTTATAGGAATATTTTTGAGTGCATGACATACATGTCTTTTCTCTGAATGTAATGCTTGGCTTTTATACTATTCGCCTTCTTTGTATTAGTCATCTTTGTTTGGCCAAAATCAGTCAAACAGACTTGTATACTTGTACACATAGAGAACTTATTCTGTTCATTTTAATGTACAGTATGCCTTATAGCCTACAACTGTGCATATAAACAGCCAAAGCCAGAAACAAATCCCTGTTCATGTTGGCACAACATAAGGCATGCATTCTATAGCCTCACATTTTGCCTGCCATTACTACATGTAACGTACAACTGTAACTGTAACTCAACGTAATGTTACTATCTACGTAATGCAACGACCTTCAATCCTACTAGTCTTCCCAAATATGTCTGTAGAAGTTGGTAACCTATCTCATTCATTCAGAGATTGATGAAGCACCATCACTAACGTAAGCATGCCATATAGGTGCGTTTTACTGTGTAGTAGATGGCAGGAAATCATGAAATCATTAAAGTGAGTTGACAAACTTGCACTGTGCAAGACATGCAAGGAACGCTCTCAAAATGCTGTCACATTGTTCACCACCAGTCAAGACAGCTGTTCACCTTGTCATTGCTAGTTTGCCAGTTGACACAGACTGAAAATGAATTGATAGAAAACATCTGAACATCAGAGCAACTCCTTTTGTGTGCGTCAGTCACTACATGGGTCTTTTGTGAAGGGAAATTATGAATATTTGAACAGTACACAGTATATGTTGTTTAGTGTGTGTGTGTGTGCTTGCACATGTCTGCGTGTACACGACTAGCCTTTCCTTGTTGTTTCAGTATTTCTTTGCACAAATGAAGGTTTAGAAGTTTGCAGAGAATGTACTGCAGTGTTATGGTTATTTTTCAATCCTTCACAACCATTCATTTTAGTGTCACTTGAGTTTCTCCTCATACTTTAGTCCTCTCCATACCACAGAATAACAATTTTTAAAGTCCTTACGTTGACAAAAAGCTACTTAAGAGCCCAAGCGTCTGTTGCTCGCTGATAGTTGTGTAAGCTGAAAAAAGATGGAAATTGAGTTGGATCCATGCTCTGGTCGTGGGCCACCTCTGCATTACAATAGCTTGCCTACGGACGGCTCCTCAGCTGTTGCTGCTGGGATGTGGCCCCTCTGCGTGAAGCCGTGTGGAGAGCACACTGCTAATCTCCACACGCCCCAGCTGTGGCTGGCCAGCCTCCCTGCTGTGCTCTGTCGTGAATGTGGAAGGGCAGCTTTGTCATCAGCCATTTAACTGTTTCAAATGTATGTCTCTAGCTGAGGTACAAGGTCATGTGTACTTTAAAGAGACCCCCTCCCTTCATTATTTTTAATCTAATTATACATTTTCCAATTGTTTTCATTGCTGTATTTGTACACATACTGTATTTTATTTGATGCACTGCACTTTTATGCTATACTTTCCTCTATAGTAATGCCGGGTCTACACTACACGATTTTAGCCCAGTTTTCAGATCGCCGACAAGATATTTGAGCTCACAGACCAAAGCCCCAACTCGGAGGCAAATCACAGCTCGCTCCCGTGAGCGACGATGGTGTGAATTGCTTAGTGTCTGCAATATGTCGGCGAGGCATCGCAAGGCCTGACTGGATATTTAGCAGGTTAAATATCTGGATCCAAATCCTGTAGTGTGAACAGTGTTATGACTGGTAATGACAGCGGTGATGACCTACAGCCAATGGGAGCACAATACAAGGACAGATGAAAACAAGGGGGAGGAGTAAAGCCTTTGTAATATTTTGAACTGCTTGAAGAAACACGCCAAGATATTGGACTACTTCAAGTCTCTCTGAAACACGTAGGCTATCTTGTCGATAACGCTTCATATTTGATTCAAATTACTTTAAACAATTCTAACCACATCAGTGGTGGGAAATATTTTGATTGAAATTTGTTGAGAAATGTAGTCTACCGTTGCGAGGTGCGAATGTTACTATGGAGGGATATGCCTATATTACGTCTTGTTTGTGAGATATGCCTATATATGCTCGTGAAACAATTTCCAAGCTCCAGTTTGACTTCGTCAGGTGAAACATCTGGTAGTGTGACCCCCTGTCACGTAGTGTGAATCATACAACGACGCCAAGACACCTGATTACAAGAGAGACGTGTAGTGTGTGCTGAACATCCACCTAACCACTTTGAAAGTCGTGTAGTCTGAACCCAGCATAAGTGTGCACATTTTGAATCACTTTAAAACCACTGCTTTAATTAAAGGAAAGTATTCATATACGAGTTTATAAATTATTTACAGGTTTCTTTTAAATCTTTCAATAATCAGTGTTTCAAGATTATGCTAAACATATGTGAATCGTATAATACAAAATGTTATTTAATTATTTATGTATTGATTGATTTCTCAGTGAAAGTTGCATGTTTGCGTTGCACGTTCCACAGGAAGGTCAAAACACAGGGTCAAATACTGAGCAGTGCCCCTGGAGCAGCTAACGATGTCTTGCCCAGGGCTATTCAACAAGATAAATGTGAGCCAACATAGGTCTTGAACCAAAGGCACTGTTTTAAATATAAATCAGCACTGTCCAAAAAACTTTGCATTGTAAAACATGCCCTTCACTTTAATTAACAAATAAACAAATGATCATGCTGCCCTCCAAATGCGGTATAGTAAAGAGCTATTTCATTTGAAGCCAAAAAAATCAGCAAGCCATAAGCTTGAAGCGTGCGAATTAGTAGTTCACAGAAACCAACCTACAGAACACGTCTAGAGATCAACAAGTCCAGCAAAGTCCTCTCTGTTTTCTCATTAGGCAGATAGATGGTAGATAAAGCTGTTACTGGGAGAGGCTGGGGCAAGAACAGATTAGTCTTCCCTCGCAAACAATCGCATATCCTTTACTTTTAATTAAAAATGCCATCACAATTAGATACGGTATTTTAAAGGACTGCAGATAAAAAAAGGAATTCAGGCAGTGCTATAAAAGCCAATCCGGTAGAGCTCCATGAGAATAAAGCTTTATACTTTTCTCATTGTTGTTCTGTTTTTATATAAGGAAAACTCAAATCGGCTTAAATGTTTTCGTGGAAACATTGCAGTAAGAGCCAAAGAGGAGCCTCAGAAATGGGAAATAGAACTCCAAGTCATTGCAGTGGTTACAAAGGACATTGAAGATTGAGGTCAGGAGGAAAACTCTTCTGTCACCACTATAAATGAGAACAATTAATCAACAGTGAATAGGAATCACACAATATATCCATTTAAACCACTGAGTTTCACAATGTCACACAAATTAATGAACTAATATGTACATCCATGACGTGAAAAACATTTTAATTATAGAAAGTAAAAGTGTTTTGAATGATGCATTAATGTGATGTTAATGCTTTGCTCTATCATAACATCTAGAGTTCTAGAATATTATGTTTGACAGACATTGCATAGTGAGTAGCTAATTAAGATAAATACTAAAAGTTTTGCAACATGGCAATTATGTCATTACTGGGATAAATGTAAAAATATATGAATGCAATGAAAACACAGTGTATTTGGTTTCTGGGCCTATTCGCATTAGCCTATTTTCCTTGTTGATTTTTCTCATTTTGCTCTAACAACGTCAACATCTTTTTTCTATTTCTTATGCTCTTTATACACTTTTATATTAATGCATTTTTTCTTTGCTTTTCCTTGTGGTGTGCCATCTTCATGTATTTTGTGTGAATAAATAAGAGCACATTCCAATCTGAGCAGGGCTTTTCTTGTCTTTCTCTAGAAGTGGGATGGAATAACAAATGGGGCCTACTGATTTAGTATTCCCCTGGGTAATTGGTTTTCTGGAGTGGTGACCATGTGGAGACGAAAAACAATCAGCAATGCTCTTAACAGATGCTGTAATTACCTGAGCACAGCACAAGCGCTTGAGTACACTGGTGGCAACGGCCCCAGCTCTGAGCCGCCACTTATGAGAGGAGGTGTAGAAACCACTTTGACACTTGCTTCATCTTGACAAGCAATGTTGCCTGCCTTCTATTCATATTACACAGCCACAGCAGATAGGTAGCGACATTTGAAATCTATCATAGGTGTGACACCTGGAACAAGAGGCATGCGTTACTGTGTTTGTATGGCTGTTGCATTTGAGTTGTGTTGTGTTGTTATTGATTCACATTCTAAGTCCAATTGATAAATCAGTTGTAGTAGTTCAAAGTGCGTAAAGTAATACGTTTATGTAATACTGAAAACAAACCTGTAATCTTGTATTGTGTTAATATTGGACACATAAACAGAAAAGTGATGAGATTCCCTTTGTGCATCACAAAAAATGTGCTTCAATGTCAAGATACCCTTGAACAAGGCAATATCAGTGTCCTTATAGGATGAAGAAAGCTAATGCAGTACTGTGGGTGGAGTTGAAAACAAACACTTTACCATTTCAATGGAACATTCAACAAACACTAATTTGTTAATTGACTGCTATTAACATAATTAAAAAGATATGTAGTCTTAACATTAAGGGAAGAATGGCATTCATCCTGTATTATGTGTGATTACAGTGTTTGCATTTTTCTTATAAACCAGTTTTAGAAAGAATTCCTACCATTTTCAATATAATTCATCAAAGTTATTAAAGGGTGATAGAAATCAGTTGGCCTTGGACTTCTTGGACCACTAACTGGGTTTGTGTCCACTATGTGTGTGTGACTCACATTTTATTGCACCTTTTGGACAGCACACTTACATCTTCCTAATGCTTTTTTATATGTGGTCTTTGACATCAACAACCTCAACAGTAATTGGAACATCTGCCTTCAACCTTTCTTTACATTTCCTTAAAAGTAATTTTGTTAAAACTCTCATCTCACTATTTACTTCCATTCTTTTGCAAAAACAGTACTTAGTAAGTAGAAAGCTGAATACCTTTCTCTAGTGTGTTTTCTAAAATGACTGCTGTTCGCCGAATGAAATTGTTAGTGTTTAAGATTATAACTGAAACACTAACAGTACTACTAGTTACTAAACAGTATTTACAGTGTACTACTGGCAGCGACATGAACTTTGTAGACATACAGTATTTTAAGTGTATTTTTGAGAAACAATAAAAGTGAATTACGGATAAATACAAATGTAATTTGCTGGTCCAGCACCTACTACAAATCAGTGGTTAATTTATGATCATCGTCAGTGTAAGGATGTAATATTAAGGTAAAAAAGTCAAGGGTTTAACAAAAGTCATTTTAAGCATCTTACTTAATTTGAAAAAAACGTTTTTATTACAGTAGAAAGGCATTTTGCTATATGTATTTTATATGTATTTTGCTATATGTATTTTAAACTATTAGCCAGTGGGAAAGTATTCAGCTCTATTAAACAAAAAATAAACAATATGCAAATGAAATATACAGAAGGCACTGTGATTAATGTTTTCACCTCAATATCTGTTTGTTGATATTTGATAACCTTTGTCTACTTGGATAAAGACGTGTGATCTATGGGTTGGGCACATATGTTTGCTGGGGCGCAAATGGCCGGGGGGATGGAGGCGGATCTAAAACAACCCCCCCCCACACACACACACACACACACGCACACACGTTTGAGCGATCTCCGGGGCTCTGTACCTTTCTGTGAGTGTTCCTAGTTCAGGTACATATATCAATGAGATCCCTGTAGATCTCCGGAGGTGCCATCCATACCTCCATGATTCAGTACCCATCGAGAGGGCTCCTAGGTCGGCTACATATTCACCAAGATCCTGATGGAACTCGGGAGGTGTGAAAGTAGGGTTATTTCGTAGGGTGAGCAGTGGCTCATTTGCATTAAAGTAAAAGTCACTAAAACAACGTGATTATAACAGCCTTACATATGGGCTTTGGAATGAGCTTTTTGAATAATCTGTCACATAATTTGCATTAAAACCTGGGAAGGAAAAGGGGCATAATGTCCCCTTTTAACAACGTGGGTGCTGAATGGGAAAATGACAGCTGCTTCAGTCTGAGACTAGCAGACACTTGGCGCTTGCACTTTGCGCCAGGTGTAAGATAAACCCCATCTAAACTTTGAGGATGCAATATAGGTACCGTTTCACTATTTCCCCTTCTAAATGCTTGACAATCATAGGATTAGACATTGACCATTCTATAATATGTCAGATATAGAGTGGTTTTTACAGCTTTATTTGTTTTAAAGGGAGATACAGTATCTAATTGTGTGTTGTTAACCAGTGATCATGTAGGCATGTTGCTTCTTGTAATCATATCATCACATATTTTTGTGTTACAGCATTAATACATATTACGCTAAATTACTTAAGGATGGTTGTATAGGCTTAACTATTTTGGGGGGACCGGGGGGCTGGCGTGACTCTTCCGGTCAGGGTGCAAGCCCCTGAGCTACGCGCCGGCCTCGCCTTCCCTCTAATTTGGGCAGCACAACCTAGAAGGGGAGGGGAGCACTATGGCACTCATGGGTCATTTTGGCCCTAAGACGGTGGTTGACCCATACACTAATATTAGCATATCTCTCATGCACGTTCACTTACCCTGGCTCCAGTAGAGTAATATTTTTATATATTAAAAAATACCCACGCGAAATGAATAGACTAACAATAAGATATACCCACAAGATAAATATATTTTAAGGAAAAGTCTGCAGTAGGCTAATATCGCTATGCAAACCTTCAGCACCATGTACAACACATGCTTCGCAACAAAACACAACGGCCCATACAACATATTTTACTATAGGATATAAATATCATTCTACTCACCTTTTTGAAGGGTTTGTCTGTTTGTATTGAAATGGCATCTTAGAAATTATTTATAATCTAAACGCAATAAAGCAAACAATTATTCCAAGCACTTGGATCATTTACATTGGCTAGTTAGATTCTAAGGATTTGTGCCAGAAACACTATATTAAACCTAAAAGAATGTTGCTTGCGCACTCCTGGACGATTTCCCATAAGCATCATCTTTTAAATCTTTTAAAAACATCTTTTAAAAATAGCTATTACTGCAAATAAATTGTAAAGAAATATAAGAAATGTGATGTTTCCAGATGAACTATAGCCTACTTTATATAATGATTCTACTGTTTACAGTATACAATTACTTACTGAACTACTAAGATCAAGCACCATAATAGGATAGCATTATGAAATATCGCTATATAAAAGCATGTGAAGCCACTGTTCCTTTAAATATACTGGCTTGTGATTGCGGTGTAATAAAAACACAAACTGTAGCAAATAATCCTAGGTCAAATTTAGATGATAGAGGTGTCAGGCCCCCAAAACCCCCGGTGCAACCGGACCCCCTATAGCTACGCACATGCGTGTACATGAATGTTTGTACTTGTCCAATCAAGCATTTTTCTATTTGAATCCAGAGACGACAGCATGCCTCATACTGTTAAGTAGTTCCTCTCAACAGAGGGATGTCACCGTGATTGGAAATGATAACTCTGTACTGCATATGCAGGTAAATACTCAAGGGAAAACAAGATGTTTTAAAATACTTCATCATGTAATCATGCAATGTACCCCTGTCACATCACACTGCAAATCCTCAGTATACGACAATGTCCTTATTGAGCCACCGTCTTTAGTGCTAAGCTGCATGTAGAGTGGCCACATTTATAAGCTGCAAGGGAAACTGTTACAAGTTGAAGCGACGCAGTTGCCCAGCGTTTAATCACAGACCCATTGTAGTGACATGTAATAAAACGTGTCGCCCACTGAGCATGTTTTAGGACTGGTTATTACCATCTCATTGAGGCGGGACCTCTCAACGGCACCTCTGCACCCCTGTCCCTCCTCGCTGTACGCTGACAAAACCCCCTCCAATTATTCACTCTCTCCTGCGAGAGTAGCAGCCATGTCTCTGCCACTGACACCAGCTCTCCCTCCTTCTGTCTCTCTCTAATTTTCTCATCCCCAACCCCCACATCCCCAATTCATCTTCAGAACGTATTATTTTTGGAGAGATAGGCGTGTTCAACCCACGTAGCACTAAGATGCAGGGACAGAGGGCAAGATGGAACAAATGGTGGGGTGCCTGTATCACCCTCACCACCAACACTTCCCTGAAAGAAAAACAAACTGTATCACTTCAGAAAGACTAAATGAGAAACATAACCAGCGGGAATAATTATCTTTCAGAGGAGGCTAATCTAAAGCTATCAAATAAACAACATGTCGCTGTTGAGCATAAGGAAATGCAATTATTCAAATGGGATGGAAATGCAAACGCGTGGTGGCGGTATAGAAGAGAGAAAGAGCCAGCCAGTGTCCTCTAAGCAGCCGTGGCTCCCCACTGGCTGATCATTTACTGTAATGGATGTCCATGTCCTTGTGGACGTATCTGGTACATTTATAAAGACTACGTGCTGAGAGTCAGCTTGGCCACTAATCAAGATTCACAGGTACATCGTAGAGCATCTCTTTGCTTTTCAACTTGTCTTCTGGTCTTATTGAATGGACTAATTATGTTTTCAAAGAAAACACAACTATCCTTAATAATATAAAAGCTGCCGCAGATCACATTTATTTATGAGCCAAGGTTATATGGACCGTGTTCACAGTAGATAGTGAAAGATGCTCCTATCACTGTTTAGATTGAATTACCTATATAGATTTCATCTTACTCAGGTCCAATCTTCCATATTGTTATGACCCATGGGTTTGGGGTGTGTTTTCCCTCCCTGCCTGGGGGTGGTGCTGTCCCTGTATAAACTCTTTCCCTTGCAGGTGGAGGTGCTAATTGGCCAGGATATGGCTGCCACCTGATTAAAAGATGGCGGCCATTGA
>JAODLL010000021.1:3461348-3498633 GCA_026546735.1 Forbesichthys agassizii | reverse complement strand
TTATCCACCTCCCAAATACACTCCCACAAAGAAAGAATTACAATTAAATTACAGGTACCACATTAATGCTCCTACAGGGACCACAAGGATCACATACTGGTAGGTGCTTCCCACTAAATATGGTGGGCCGTCGTCCAGCTGATTTAAATACATTCATATTTATATTGATATTTACATGCAATATTTTAACTGCTACTGTACTGTGTAAAGGGTATACTGCTGTTAAAAAACACATTATTTGTCTGCAAATAAAATGTTAATTGCAATTGGTTTATTTAGCAATACTTTTACAATAAAAGTGCGCAATACACTATTTTTGAATTAATTCTTGAATTTTGCGCAAAACAATGGTATTATTCGTGATTAACCGCAGAAAATTGTGCGATACATCACAATTAAACATTTTAATTTTTGCATTTAATCATTGTCTAAAACATCGAAATGTTTTAGACCTTGCAAAATAATTGTCGGCTAGTGAGTTACTGCTAGCCTAGCACTGAAAAGTAGGATTGTTTATATTACAAATATGAAAACTATTGTATTTTACTATTATAATTGTATATTCTACACAATAAAATAACTAATTAGAAAGAACTGGTAAAGAATTAGCCTCTTCTGGGATTCACAATGGTTTATGGGATGTCCCTTGACTTTTATATAATTTCCTTGGTACAACACGGACATCGTGGGATACAATAGGAAGACTTAACCAAAGGGCAAACTGCAGATAAAACTGCAGAAAATTCCACTTTGTTCTTATTTTCTAGTGTTTAATTTAAAAAGACATTATGATGGATACATAAGGTGTAGGCTCTGAAGTTTCAGTGCTTTAACCTTCAGCAACTCCAGGTACATCTACACGATAATTAATAAAAGTTGAGCATAGAATAGGATCCTTAATTGGATTCAGACAGGCACAATGTGAGATGTGGAATGAGTAAAAACCAGAGACATTTTTCCCCCCAGCCTTCTCTATGTTGACTCACATTGATTGAGAATGAAAGCCTCACTTACCTGTGTGGCAAAACTGTTGTATACTCCAAGATAACACTAAAGAACATCACTACACAACAAAATGATTACCTCATGGGCTTTGTTTTGCGTGATCATCAAACGCGATTCAGGAGTGTGACAATCAAATTAAGGCAAATGAAAGCCGACTCGCTGTTCAATTAAAATCAGGCTCCGGTTGTTCTGTGAGGGCTGCTTGTAATTGAATTGTATCACTGGGAAATCGTGCAAGGACATGATAATTTTACAAAGTAACTATTCTACCTTCTCCAATTCAATATTTGTAGATGTTACACTGAGAACATTGGAATGAGGAAGGAGCAATGAGTGCAAGCTGAGGCCAACAAACACTTCTGTTGGACACAATGTGTCTCTCCACTCCACCTACTGTACTATACTCTGTGGGAAACCACAGACTTCAGGCCATGTGCCTGAAAGAAATGCCATCACACAGAAAGGCCCTATTAGTCACATCATACACTGATGTTCGCCATGCCAACAGAATACAGATACTATTACAGTGCAGCATATCGGAGCACTCCAAACAACACATTGAGGGATGGTGGTATATAAAAGGCATCACAGATGACAACTAATCTGTATTAAAAAGACCCGGGCTGGCTGTAATCACCTCTCTGCTACTGTGCAAATGGAATTTAAAGTCAGATAACAGACACAAGAGTGTGGGAGGTCACCAAATCTTTTTCCCACAAAAATGCACTCCAGATAACAGCCGCCAGACAAAAACATCAGGGCAATCGCAAAGCCCCAAACAAAGTGGGCTGAAAGGAAAGCAGAAAGCAACTGTCAAAAACTGTCTAGGGGTATGTCATTATGTGTCCCTACATGTCCATAAATGGAATTTAAATCAATTTAAGAGTGAAGAGCATTACATATTGCCAGTGCCCTCCTTCTGCTGTAAGCCCTTAATCCTCCTTGTCTTGGCATGCAGTCACAGCGCTGATGTTGCTCTTAGTTAAACAACTAGTTACTCTGACTGGGAGAGCTACACTGTGGGGAAGAAGACCTTGGGGTGGAAGAGGAATTAACCAGAAGAAATAGGAAGTAAAGCAATACACAGGTCACCCATTCCACCCAACTGTTATCTAACTGTACTTATTATAATTTAACATTCATCTTTTGCATTCTTCTTATTCTCTAGGAGGTAAAATATGTCTATGCAGTTTTTTCATGCCTATTTTTCTATACTGTAGTTTGACAGGCGCGTTGCCAAAAATGTGGTGCGTCGTGCAAAATTAATCCTACTGGGCCCCTATGAAATTGTTTCAAATTAATATAATGTACGGAATAGGCCTATGTATTAGATGTTTTACTAACTATAAACATTTTCCTTTTCCTATATTAATAACAAAAGACCTAATACCAACGCTCCAGCATCCCACACTGTAAAAAGTAATCCAGAAGTATAGTATATGCCAGGGGTCAGCAACCTTTTTGATATGAAGTGACCTCTTCAAAATGTCTTGTTAATCTGTGTGCCATATAACTAGATTAAAGATTAACTATGACATCACATCAAAATTGAATAAGGAATCTGTCATTTTATTCCAGCTATAGGCACCATGAATAGCAACATTTCATAAAAAAATAAATATATTCTCCCATACTCAGGATACTATAATTATATAACTGTATAAAATGCCATCCATGAAAAACATCCACATCTGAATAGAAGTCAAATATACCAAAATTACACAAATTTGTGTTACAGTATATCTAGTTATAAATTTAGATAACAGGCATAACAATAAGAATAATACAAGAATGTCATGCTTATGAAATATCTGATTTCAAATCACTAATCTTCTTCATCAGAAATAAATGTAAATATATGTATGTTTTTTATTCTGTGTGGTTACAGATTACAGTTCCCATTTTAGCTAAATGATTGCAATGTATATTCTGCAACATTTCTGCATCAATTTCACTGCGAGATTGTTGTGAACAACAATCCATCTGGCATGTCATGTTACTTCTCTGCCCCATCCTTGAATGTTTTCTCATACTTGGTCTCAAAATGGCGTTTAACACTCGATGTTCGTCAAACAACATTTTCAAGACATAAAGTACACACAGCACGGTCCTTCTGTTACACAAAACACCATTCTTGTGTCCAGGAGGGCTGAAATGCTAGAACATTTACTACTTTAACTTTCTTAGCTAGCGAACCTGCCATTGCAGACATGCAACTGATCCCGCTCTGGCTCCAGCTCGGCTGGAGCCGGAGCTACTAAAGTACGGTAGCCAATCAGAGGCTAGTGTTTGCTGTAAAAAAAAAAGTATTGCCAGTGTGCCATTGGTTAAGCTGGCGCGTGCCCATGATGGCACGCGTGCCTATGGTTGCCGACCCCTGGTATATGCTATGTATATTAAATACGCATGACCATCTCTAAATACATACAGACGTAAGTATACCTTTTCATTCTGGGATTGCATGTTGCAATATACAATACATATATTTTACAAATTCAACAAATTAATTATTATATTGTACAACAAAGCATTTTATATTCACACTGAACAAGGTGATAAAGTGAGTTCAGTATTGTTAAATATCACGTGACCAGTGGCGTGTAAAACCAGAAAAAGCCAGTCTATATTCAGTGAATGCAGGTGCTTAATACTAGAACCGCCGTGGGGTAAATATTTTACCCGTGGAGGTTTTTAATTGTCCTGTTTTAATAATATATTAAAGTCCATCAGTCTTTGACTTTTCCTAAAATGGTGTTGCGTTGCACTCCATATTGTTAAATATGTGTAAACAGAGATTCTTGGCAGTTCTAGTGTTAAAATAACTGATATAACGCCTTTATCTTTCTACTTAGGTGACTAGTTTCATTCAATATTTGCACAGAAACTATGTCATATTTTGTGGCATGTAAAGTATGATGTGGAAAGGCTTATGACAAGGGACTATATTTTGGGTAGATGCTTCGGCTGTGCTTGTATGCTAGGCCTACCAGTCTTCCTGACGTGACTCACTCATTTCAAATATGAAATAATGAATGGTTTGCAGTCGAGCGGACACACGTTTTACATACAGTAAGCATCTTACATTAACAATATTCAACACATTTTGTACACTAAATTATTACTAGGCTACCCTGGCCTGCACACTTTCATAAGACTTTAATGAGGTTATAGTAGCCTGTACATTTGACGCCTGCTTCGGCATTTCAAATAATAGTGTAGGCCTATAGTAGGCCTGTGTAACGGGTTAATATAAACAGTTATACATTCACTTAAATATTCATCATTTCTTTTTTAAATGATCTCCTGTTTGTCTGTTAATGTATTGGGGGTTTGTCTGTGGTTATGTTTAGCATATCTACGCAGCTGCGGATCAAAGCCTTTAGAAAGCCTTTTATCTGCATGCGTGATATGTTGGCATCGAGTAAAACCTCCGCCTGATACATGATAATAAAATTGTATTGCACTACTTGAGTTTGTGCTTTAATTATTGTATTATAATCTATATTAATTTCTAGCCATATTGTGTAAATCCTGTCGATTTAAGATCACTAATCCTAAGAGATATGAATAGACTTTTCATTGGTTTGGAGAAAATGGGCTAACGACTTGCCGTGTTTGCCACTTCGATAGCATAATGTGCTCTAGTTTTATATTTGTTAATGGTATGGCTTCCATCCATCCATCTTCTCCCGCTTAACCAGTGTCGGGTCGTAGAGGGCAGCAGCTCCAGCAAGGGACCCCAAACTTCCCTTTCCCAAGCCACATTAGCAAGCTCTGACTGGGGGATCCCGAGGCGTTCCCAGGCCAGTGTGGAGCTATAATCTCTCCACCTAGTCCTGGGTCTTCCCCCTCCACCAAGCTTCTCCCTCCTCCCAGCTGGATCCAGGATCTAAGGATCCAGGCATCTAGTAAGGATGCCCAGGAGGCATCCTCACCAGATGCCCGTACCACGTCAACTGGCTCCCTTTGATGCAAAGGAGTAGCGGCTCTACTCCAAGTTCCTCACGGATAGCAGAGCTTCTCACCATATCTTCTCACCCTAAGCCAGTCACCCTCCTGAGAAAACCCATTTCGGCCGCTTGTACCCGTGATCTTGTTCTTTCAGTCATAACTCACCCTTCATGACCAAAGGTGAGGGTAGGAACAAAGATTTCCCGGTAGATCGAGAGCTTTGCCTTCCGGCTCAGCTTTTTTTTCGTCACAACGGTGTGTTAAAGTGATTGCAATATTGCTCCCGCAGCTCAGATTCTCTGGCCAATCTCCCACTCTAATGTCCCCTCACTTGCAAACAAAACCCCAAGGTACTTTAACTCCTTCACTTGGGGTAAGGACTCATTCCCTACCCGGAGTAGACACTCCATCAGTTTCCTGCTGAGAATCATGGCCTCAGATTTTGTGGTGCTAATCCTCATCCCAGCCTCTTCACACTCGGCTGCGAACAGATCCAGTGAGTGCTGGAGGTCACAGACCTGATGATGCCATCAGGACCACATCATCTGTAAAAAGCAGCGATCGATCCGCAACCCCTCCATACCATAACTACACCTCGATATCCTGTCCATGAATATCACAAAAAGAAAGTGCAGCCCTGGCGGAGACCAACCCCCACCTGAAACGAGTCAAAATTACTGTTGAGAATCCGTACACAGTTCACGCTTTAGGCATGCAGGGATTGGTTTGGCCTTTAAAGAGACCTCGTCGCCCCATGCTCTGCAGCACCTCCCACAGTATCTCCCGAGGGACCCGGTCATATGCCTTTTCCAGATCCAAAAAACACATCTAGACTGGAAGGGCATACACCCAGGCCCAAGACCCTTACAAGAGTAAAGAGCTGGTCCGTTGTTCCATGACCAGGACGGAATCCGCATTGTTGTCCTTCAATCTGAGGTTTAACAATCGGCCAAACCCTCTTCTCCAGCACCTTGGAGTAGACTTTACCAGGGAGGCTGAGTAGTGTGATACCCCTGTAGTTGGCACACATTCTCTGGTCCCCCTTTTTGAATAGGGGCACCACCACCCCAGTCTGCCACTCCATTGGCACTGTCCCCAACTTCCACGCGATGTTGAAGAGTCATCCAAGACATCCCCTCCACATCCAAAGCTTTTAGCATTTCTGGACGGATCTCATCAATCCCCTGGGCTTTGCCACTGTAGAGGTGTTTGACTACCTCAGTGACCTCCCCCAGGGAAATTGAGGATGATCCCCAATCAGCCTCCAGCTCTGTCTCTACTATAGTCTGTCGAATTCACGAGTTCCTTAAAGTGTTCCTTCCACTGCCCTCCAATTACCTTCCAATTACCTCCTCAGTTCAACAGTGTCCCATCCCGCTTCCCCCTCCTAAGGTGGCGGAGGGTTTTCTAGAAACACTTTGAAAGTCTTTCTACATGGCTTCTCCGAACTTCTCCCACACCCGCTTCTTTGCTTCTGCTACGGCAGATGCTGCATGCCCTTCGGGCCATTCGGAACCTTGCAACCGCCTCCGGAGACTTCCGGGACAACATATCCTGACAGGCCTGCTTCTTCAGTCGGACGGCTTCCCTGACCACTGGTGTCCACCACAATGTTCAAGGGTTACAGTAACAGCATATGGCTGCAGTACCAGCATTGGTCACCATACCACAGTAAGAAAGCATTACAGTTGTATTTGTTGTACGGTTGTCTGTATCAATTACATTTGCATTATTTATGGAATAGTATTATTTAATGTTGCTGGTTTTGCATCAGTGCTTGTAGGACTTATGTATGTTTGTTCAAATTTTGCATTGTTTGCATGTTGGTGTGACGTGAGCGTACTGGACATAATGTATCGTTTACTTATTCACCTGTTCACTTGCATGTGGGGAGAGAGAGTGAGTTTAGGTTTGTCATATTTTCTGTTGATCGCTATTCACAACAGCTATCGCAGGATCCATATTCACCTTTTGCATATGCATCAACCTCAGCATGCACAACTGACCTTTTGTTTTGTTACGTTGAAACGGGCAATAAATGCTGAAAATACTTACCAATGTGGAACTGTATTGACAGAACGTCACATACTACCCTTTCTCAGCCTTTCAGTGGCTTATAGGAGACAGGTACCGCTACACTTCTCCTGTATTTGAATGGCTCTGTATGTTGAGTGACCCCTGGTTGTTTTACTTTTTTGTTGGCTCATTTACTTGACTTATTTTGTTTATTTAGACTAAGGCTCTTTTGAAATAGCATAGGGACAAGAAAAAAAAAGTTTTTATACCTGTAGTTGTCCATTTATTAGAAATGCTAAATATGGATTTTTTCATAAATAATAAAAAGACAATAAAACATAAAGTAATCAAAAATATATGTCCCACAATATAACTGGCAAAATATGAATACACTCTTGTCTCATGTTTATAGCCTATTGTTGAGTGAAATCAGTTATATACAAATTACATATACAAAATATTGTGAGTTACAGTAAGGGTGGTTTAAAATTCCCCAAACACCCCTGACAGCTTGAATTATCCACACACCAAATACTAAGTCAGTCATTGATCTTGCGGTAGAGGCAATTACTGGCTGTTTGGTGTCAGCGAGACATAGCCATCCCCACATCACCTACTTCAGACTGATTTTATGCTCACCACAGCATATTCATAATTACACATGCTAATCAAGGTGGGAGTTCACAGCCAGCCTTTTGATTATGTCAGCATGTCTGGAGTGGAGGCAGGGAGACAACAGCCAAATCATTTATACTGTTTGGCATTGACCACCTAAGGCCATAGCTCCATAGCTTGCCTGTCAAGGTATTGTTTACAGTGTGAGTATTGTTGTAAAAATGTAATTTTGCAATATCAATTCAACATGGATACTAGCCATGTTGTATTTTTCTCAAAATAAGAGCGCTAAATTGGTAGTGTGAAATATCTGATATCATTATGTAGTTTCATGTTGCACATGCCCGGGGTGGGTAATCGGGAGAATCGGGTGAATTCCCGGTGGGCCGCTCTGGGATTTTCTTCTTTTTTTTTAACATTCGTTACGTTAGTCAATCTTCTCTTAAAGTAAGCTACACATGTTCCGCATTCTGACACTGCAGCCTCGTACATGGGTTGTACCATGTGAGGGATTTCTTCCCTCCCAAATAGAGTTGGTTGGGTCCATAGCCCGTCTTTTCCAAAGTTTTCTCAGTTAGGCTACCAACTGGTCTGTTCCTGCTGCAAAAACTGTGCCACTTGTGTACATTTTATACTCACAGTATATCCACCTCACAGATGCTTAATCAGGATGGGAAATTAGCACCCGCAAAATGCTGGTATTTTTTCAGAGTGGCTGGTAATTTCGCCTTTTATACCAGCCACAGTGGCGGGTCGAATGTAAAAGAAATGTAGGCCATTATAGTTAACACTGACGGACCCGCGACTTTAAATATAGCGTGAGGTTGTTTTAGGCGCGACTGACGGCTAGCTGGAATGAGGCCATAGGTCTATGAGACAAACAAACAAGGAAAAAAGCAAACAAGCCTTCGTTCGTGAGCTGTGATATCAGATGGGCGTCGACCTGAGGTACGCACACCAGTGAGTTATGGAGGGGCGCACTGCCCATCGGCGCAGCTCCGGTTTTTTATTAAAACGCTGCGGAGGTTTTTGTTTCTTCCGTTTCTAAAAGACAAGGCTAGCTCTACTGTGACGTGTTGGTGTATTGAAGACACTAGAGAGTTACTTCGTTGATAAAATGATAGCCTGCTAGCAAGCACATGTGCAGCCCCATTGACAGAGAACACCACCAACACATGTTTAAGTCTCAATATTCCAATCCCAAAGCGATTGTTATCAAAAGCAACTAATACGGTTAACTTTACCTTGCATTTTTAGTCTCTATCATATTCCCTTTTCGTGGAAATCAAACATTGTAGCCCGACTACTCAGTCAAAAAGATGAAATCCCATCAAGGATTATACACCACGAGTCACGACATGTTTTGGACATCTGCTGATACTAATAATGATGATAAGTTAGTTTCCCACCTTGCTTATGTTGTCTTGTTAGCATATACGTTTCTGTTGACTTTGTCCATCACCCAGGTTGCATGTGAGAGAAGCTTCTCAACTTTAACTTTAACTTTAAAGAATAGGCTACAGAGCTCATTGAGTCAGGACAACTTGGAGGTTTTCATGTTAATGTACACAGAGAAGGAAATTCTCATGTCTATAAGCAACGACACAGTTATAGACAAAGTGTCTGAAACCAGTGCACTGCTTAGGCGGCTGCTGATGATATAGATGTTGGTGCTATTAGCAATGTAACTGTAAACTGTAAACATTAGTTCAATTTGCCTCTTTGTGGAAGAATGGGATATATTTCGAATGCTCTATTTCTCTCTGCTTTTGTAAATTTCGCCACATATCCTCGTGGAATAGTAGAATATTTTTTGTTAACTTCTCAGTTTAAGTGAATTATTATTTAACGTTTACATTATTTTTTGAACCATGGTATTATTAATAACTACAGGATAGTAAGAGCTGAACTGTTGCTTTATGTATCCAATTTCCACCACCATGGAAACAGTGGGCCGGTCTTGGGCCTGAAACTCCCGGGCTGAAAAGTGGCCCCACTCCGGCCCTGATGTTGCATAATAAACTGTTTTGCTCAGGTCTGTGTGTAGTGTTTACATGCATTTCATTGTAACACCTAGACACAAATAGTGGTTTGCTTCCAAATCAACATGAAATCCCTAATTTAAGGCAAACTTTCTGACTTTATAAAGCAATTTTTGGACGCATGAGATCGATGAATAAGGTGCACTTGCTACTGTTTTTGTATATCTACAATGAGGAGAGCAAAGGTTATTTACATTATCAGAACAGCCTTGTTATCATGCTGTATAGCACATGCACAGTACAGTATACTTCAGCACAAGTAGTACATGTTGCTCAAACACTGATCAAAGCGCTGAGACAGATGGCTATATTAAGAGGGTGTATTTACAGGTTAGAGCATTAAACAGTCGTAAGAGCGAATGCCCTCAACACTAATAGGAGCATGACAAAGCAATTCACATTACAGCAGTAAATGACTTCCTTAATTACAGAAATAAAATGCACATAACATTATCTAAATCCTATTAAATGAAAGGTGTACCCATAATGGCCCTTTGCGGTTCTACTGAGGAACAAGCATTTCATGTGGATTTAGGAATATTTTACTTTTATTGAGCTTTGTACTCTTTGAAAAAATGTGAAAATTCAGTGAATGTAATTTACTGTCAAAGAAGCTTCAATTAAAGGAACCATTCTCCGTGAAATAGCACTGTAGCCGCTCAAAGCCTCATATCAATAGTGCATGGCAAAATCCTACCTTTATAACTCCAGCATAATCAGAAAAGATTAGGATTAACTGAAATTAATGAAGATGCATATGCACAATTAAACAACCTTATTTTCAGATAACCAGAATGAGTTTTCTGTGTTATTCCAAAGGACGACCAGTTGCTGATCTGAATTATGACAAATTTCATACTAAAAAGCCAAAAAACATCAACACAATAGTTATTATTGGATTGATGTTTAAGTCAATTACTCATACACAATTCAACATATTTAACATGAATAGTGAAATAACGTGTCTGCTATTTTCACTTGTTTATTTAGTGATTTAGCAGACACTTTTCTTAAAAGTAGTGTGAATTATTTAATGAGAGTAACAGACATTGCTTTCTTCATGGTTGTCATTGTCTATGAATAAAGTGATTACTAGACCACAGTTAAATGTCAGCTAGCAAGAATACCCAGAGTGCAATTACTGTACTTTATAAAGTGATTATCACTATATTGTAAAGCCATTTTTACACTGGTGAGCAATTTAACACTTTTCTCCTTTTGGAATATAGACAGCATGTCTATTTCACTCATCTACAAAGCTATGATTTCAACCTATTACTGTATAGGCTACACAAAGAAAATGCAGAAGCATATATTTTAGTCTACATATTTGTAGTTGTGTGTAGCTGAGGTTGCCATGTTTGTAATGTTTTCCATGTTTCCCAATCCCGTCAGTATACAGCAGCCGCCATTTTGGGAGAAAAACTACATATTAAACCCTTAAACACCTTCCATCTAACATTCTGTAAGTAATAACAGGTGCACAATAAGATCCCGCTCACTGCCTGTAATAATGTGCCTTATGGAGTGCCACATTCATTACCATAGTGAGCCTGCTATCAAACAAGTGTTATCATTCATTACAACAACGCATGCACTGCAGGAAGCCTCTGTGAAATGGAATATCATTTTTATAATCTTATCAAACACTTACTATTGCGTGTGGAAGCGCATACAACCCAAAAATGCAGTCATGTATGCTGTAGTGATTGATATAGATGAGTTGTAGCATCTGTACTAATGTGTTTGGCCAGACTGGACTGTTTCCATGCTCAGTCTGCTGCCTTTTAATCTTTGAAATAATCAACAGCATGATTCATTGGAAACCAAATACGGGACCCTATCCGAGACCATCCGTTTCACTGTGCAGTTCGCTGATGTATTATATTGATTTCAACAGGGAGCCCCTCTAATCAGAATCATGGTAAAATCGATAGCTGGCATCGCCAGAGGTCCAGTGCATGCTCCAATGTACACATCTGAAGTAAACTCCCAGACGCTGAAACAATCCAGCCACTTATTTTAAGAAAATCAAGAATCACTGAAATAGGAGGAATGGCGGACATAAACCAGGGGCAGGCGCAGGCCCCACGTAATGCTCAACAGTCGGGGGTGTGGAGGGCCGGTGACAAAGACAAGGGCTTAATAAACTAAGGCCCTTAGCGTGATTGAGGCCTGTTGAGAAGGTGTTTTTCTCCCCCGAAGCATAAGTGCATTAAGCTTGCATGACAGGAAGATCCATGAGTCACAACACCTGATCGGCAGGCAAGGTCTCTCTCTCACTCTCTCTCTCTCTCTCTCTCTCTCTCTCTCTCACTCTCTCTCTTTCTCTCTCTCCTTCTCTCTCTCTCTTCCCCTTCCCACCACATCGACCCCACTACATACCCCCCCCCCGCTTCTCTGCTGTCTCTGAGGTGGCTTGGGGGCCAGTCAACCCTCTGTGTATCGGCTTAAAACATGCCTGCGTGTTATCAGTTGGACATGTTGCAGATGCAGCCCGGGCCCTGTAACCCGCGTGTCCCCGAAGGCCAGTGAGTGACGCTGGACATAGAACCACACCGATGGGGCAGCTCAAAAGCTTCCACCAGCTTATGGCCAGGTGCCACTCGCTAGGCCTGGAACACTGCCACACACCTGGGCAGGCAGCTCCTAGTCTCAGCTCCCCACGTCGATTAAACAAGCCACAGCAGAAACAAACAAGGCCCTTGCTTTGAGGCAGGTGATACTGTAGAAAAATGAAACAATGCACAGTAGAAGGACACAAGAGAGAATACAGTTGATGCTAATACAATGGTGATTTAGCCTACTCCCAATTCATGAACATTCTGTCAAGAGGGTGGGTGTGCAGTACTAACTAACTAACTAACCAACTATATATATATATATATATATATATATATACCAACCAATCTAGATTGTACCTACAGTACCAAGCAACAAACTGAGTGGTGACAGATTATATCTTATAAACACAATAGCACAGAGTGAGGAGAAGCCTTCACAGGAGAGATTAAAGCGATTATAAGTGAAAGTCGGGTTGCAGCATTTACAGGTCACTTGTCATGCTGTAAGAGACGTGAGCCTACAGTTAGTGCAGCGATATTACCCGGCCGCTGCAAGGAGAGGAGAGGTCTCCTGCTGGCATCCGGCAGCACCAATCACCACAAGGGGAACAATTAGGGTAACATTAAAGAGTGATCAACGCTGCTGCATGGTGATCGTCACAACATCAGAGCTGTCAGCGCTCCATCCATCAAAACACGGCTGCCGGCTAGGAACAGTCAGGTAGCGACACATTACACGGGGCGGAAACAGGTGCTACCATAGATTCTAATTACTCTCTTCTATCAATTATGTACAAATCCCTGCATGGCCCGGGGTCTGCTGTGCACTGATGTGCCTCCCACGCAACGCTCTACGCACCATCCCAGCTGTAGACTCATAGCAAGCACTAGTTTGTGTGGTGCTTTGCGCCATTGCCTTCAGGTACCGGCAAAGGATTATTTTTTCATGGCTCAACTGAATATTTACTTGGATGTAATATTTCCCGACATGTCTTCATTTGCGTTCTGCTGCATATCCCACTGTTATAAACTGGTTCTCTAGCAACAATTCTCTTCACACTGCGCTCTAAACATTGGGCTTAAATGCAGGTGCGCCAGTCTGTTTTATTTTCTTTCTTTTTTTCTCTCTCTTGTGTTTTCAAGCTGTAACGGTTTTCCCGTCACTTGCGGTTGTTGCTGCCTTTGTTCAGTGCACTCCCTGGGTTTTCTCGTCTGCACTCCATGGCATGCAAAATCACAAAAACATTATGCTAATGAGGAAAGGGCAGACATCTGGGTCTAGCTCGCTGTTCGTCTAGATGCTTTAGCAGCATTTATCAAATGAGGTTGTGCACACCCCTAGGGTTACTTGAAGGAACAGCGAAGGCTACGTGAACAAAATCATAAAATATTTTATAAGACATAAGATATGATTATAACAGTTATTACAGTACTGTAGAAAACAGTTACAAATAATTCAATATCAACAGGCATATAAATATATTGTGAAATGTTGCATGTTAATACATTTCAGAAGCCATCAAATCTTTCCCACCTCAATTATTCAGTTATTCATAGTTACCGCTGTGTAACTGCAGTAGTTGAAACACCTGTAATACTCAAATAAAATTTACTGAAAGGGGTACCCAGCTTGAAATATTTAGGAAAGTGTTTACAGAAGTCAACGCTTGAGAGTCATTTCAGAGTCAGTGTTGACCATGTTAAATCAGCAGTGTATTTAGAATAGATTGATCAAATAAATAAACAAAACATATTGGTACCAATCAAACAGCCCATTGAGATACAACTGTTTTGTTTGTTGTGTGAATACCTCTTGACTAAATGCATCACAGTAAGCAGTGGCACCTGCCAGTGAGTGGCAGTCACAGGCAGTTAACCTCAGGAGGAGAAAGTCTTTCTGAATCACCGAAGCTTCACAAAGTCACCACAACAAGTAGCAGAACATGTTCTTTGTCCTTTATTCCCTTTGAACATTCTTCACTACACTGTCTAACAACAAAAGGCTGTATTATTAAATTCAATCCTGGTTTTCGAACGTTGAATAATTGCATCCCAGTCCTGACCATACCGCAAGGTAAGCAATACTAAATTGAAGTAAATAAGTATGTTATTCAAATTGTTCAGAATGTATATTATTGTAATTTCTATTCAGCGTATTGTTGGTTTGAGCATACAGTAAGCATGCCTGAGTCTAAGAGTCTAGCATGCTTTTAAATTGCTATTTGTTATAGTAACAACATTAGCCAGGAATGTATTAGCCTGCATCTTTACATGTCAAATCAAGTAGCAAAATATTTATTTAATACACCTTTTTATATGTAAATATGTAATATGTATGCAACTGTACATTTAAATGGTTAATAATTGCACGTTCTAAATCATACTGCTAATGCTAACGTCCCTGGATCAGTCAAAAACATCCACATTACCCTAGTTCCTGCAGTAATAATTTCACTGGTGCATGTATGTTTATTTTATTTAAAATGAAGTATAGTCAATAAGTTCCAGTTGCTTATTTGCTCTTGTGCAAATATCATTGTTATATATCCCAGCTCGTATGATTAAAGCATGCATCGATGCTAACTGAATGAAGGTGTCCCACAATCCCTTCCACACTATTTAAGCTCTTTCTTTAATCAACAGGAAGTTGATGTTTAAAAGCCTGCCATCAAAACAAGCAGCAGCTGACTGATACCATTGTGTTTGTGTGTGATGTTGTTGACAGTGGCACCTGCTACAGAATGGCCCTGCAGCCGCTAACGGCAGTGAACTGTACCAGCCTCTTACAGCCTGGCTGCTCCCTGCTTCATCTGGATGGGGAGGTCCTGCTCTTTGGCCAGAAAGGCTGGCCTAAGCGCTCCTGTCCAACCGGCATATTCGGGGTGCGAATCAAGAATGGCGAACTCAAGCTGAAGGCCATCTCGTTCTCCAACGACTCCTGCTACCTTCCGCCGCTGCGGTGTCCGGCGGTCGCCCGCCTCGACCCCCACGACGGCCTCGCCGAGAGTTACCTCATCCACGGAGGGCGAACCCCAAACAACGAGATCTCCGCCAGCCTCTATCTGCTCACCTTGGACAGCCGTGGGTGCAACCGCAAAGTGACCCTGCGCTGCCAAGAGAAAGAGCTAGCGGGGGACCTGCCCGGGCCGCGTTACGGTCACACCATGAGCATGGTCCAAAGCCGAGGCAAGAAGGCTTGCGTGCTGTTCGGGGGCCGCTCCTACATACCTGCAGCCGTGCGCACCACAGAGAGCTGGAACAGCGTGCAAGACTGCCCCCCGCTGGTCTTCCTGGTGGACCTGGAGTTCGGCTGCTGCTCGGCTCACACCTTGCCCGAGCTGGCGGACGGGCAGTCCTTCCACCTGGCACTGGCGCGGGAAAACTGCGTCTACTTTGTGGGCGGTCACTCGCTCTCCTCGGACTTGCGCGCGCCGCGGCTCTTCCGCCTACAGGTGGACCTCTTGCAGGGCAGCCCCGCGCTCTCCTGCCAGCGCCTGGACACGGGCATATCCATCTCCAGCGGCATCATCACGCGCACAGGCCCCGCCCACAGGTACATCATCGTGGGAGGCTATCAGGCAGACTCCCAGAAGAGGATGGAATGCAGCACAGCGCTGCTGGATGACAAGGGCATCCACATGGAGTCCCTCGAAGGGCCCAGTTGGCCCCCAGACATCAGCCACAGCCGCACCTGGTTTGGAGGCAGCCTGGGGGAGGGCAGCACCTTGATCGGCATCCCATCCGAGGGCAGGGCAGCGCAGCCCGACACCCACTACTTCTACCAGGTGTGCTTCCAGACGCAGGGGGAGGACGGGGAAGCGGGGGCCCAGGAATGCAGCCAGGAGTCGGCCGAGCTGGAGGACTCCACGCCCCTGGAGGACTCCGAGGAGCTGTACTTCGGCCGCGAGCCCCACGAGCTGGACGGCAGCAGCGACGAGGAAACGCACACGTACAACGAGGACGACGAGGAGGACGAATCGCAGGCGGGCTACTGGGCCAAATGCTGTGTGGGCTGCCAGGTGGACCCCAACACCTGGCAGCCATACTACTCCACTGAGCTGGAGCGGCCCGCCATGATCTTCTGCTCCAGGGGGGGAGGGGGCCACTGGGTCCATGCACAGTGCATGGAGCTGTCTGAGGGGCTGTTGGTGAAGCTTTCACAGGGCAGCAGCAAATACTTCTGCCTGGACCACGGCGGTCTCCCCCGACAGGAATTGACTCCGCCGCGACAGGTGCTGCAACTGAAGCGGACCCCCATGAAGACGCTGCACAGGAAAACCCCCCCCTCGCTGAAGATGACCCCAGCCAAGAAGAATTTATTCAGGCGGCTATTTGAATGATGTGGTACTGGGTACTGAAATACCCCTCTGACCCTCTGTGACATAATGTTTACGTTGTTTATGTTAATGAATGAATATGAAGTATAGTACCATTCAAAAATGTTATATTTAAATAACTTGTCCATAATATTTTCAGTAAAATACATATGTTGAAACCCCTGTGTTGCTACAGTATTTGGTATTGTAAGAATTGTATGGTCTTATTTTTAATATAATTTTGTTCTTTAATGTTCTTAAATAATGCATTTTGGAGGCTTATACAGGCTACCATGTGTTTTGTTTATAATGACGTTTGAACATGTTTGAAACTAAATGAATAGATTAAGAATATTTTCAGGTGTAATATTTAAAATGTGTAAAATAAATACAAATATAAAAATAAGGTTTGGAGTTCAAATCAACTATGTATTTGTTATACAGTAAAGTCTCGCACAAATAAATATTCCTCACGCACTGATGTGCAGTGTATTATATCTAAGAAAATATAATGCAGGAGTCACAGTAACATATAGATATTTTTATTAATTTCTTGACAAAATGTTAAAAATGTTTGCAACAAAGTCCTGTCACATTATATTGTATACTGTAATACACCACAATGTACACATTCGACTATAGGTTTTCTCTTGAACAGAAGAATTATTAAGTGTGTAGTGGACTTTAATTCAATAACAGGATAATACAGCATACCAATGTCGTACGTCCTGTGTCTCCTATAACAGTTTGCATTTAGTGTAACAATGAGAACGAAATGCCCTGCGTGCATCGTGTACAAGCAAAATAATATGAATAATCCATCATTCGTTGTTTCAAAATACAATTCATTAAAGGCAAACAAACAGGAGACACAGCAAAATATATGGTCCTCTCACATGATGTTATTATAGACAACTGTCTGCTGAAAATACAAATATTCAACTACTGTCATGTGGAGGTTATGGCAGTGCCATTAAATCAAAACATTTAATCAAATAAGAAAGTAAAACTCCCTGTCACAATTCCAACAGTGAGGGCATAGCAACAAAATATAGTCAATCAATCAAGCAAATAAAGTGTCAAACAGTTCACTTTATATCCAGTTTCTTTTGTCATCTGTCACATTGCCCCATAAGTAATAGCAAAAAAATATCTGCAAAGAAAAGGAGATTGTGTGAAAAATCCTAGCCAACAAGTAAGTCCGTTGGGTATTAAGCAATGTAATGAAGATACTGTATTTCTTATATCAACAAAAGGTCAGCATATGCCTTATTTCTTACAGAGGTAGAATAAATATCATCACTCTTCCACTGTGCAAAAACTAAAAGAGATAAAATTGCTTCAAACCTGGCATGCATTCAGCTCCTCTGGGGACCCACTATAAAGCACTAAAGTGATCTTTTTCAGAGGGCACTCATGAAACAAAGAACATTTAAGTCTCCGTGATTTCATTTTGCTCTAACCCAAATGATATATTAATACAGTGGTCATAAATGTGGTCTCTTTAACACAATTCCCATCCCATGACTTACTGTGCTTTCCTCTGTTTCCATAAATATCCTCTCTGTGTAAATTCATAAATGTGTCATAACCCTGCAATACAATAAACTACACCATATTTCAGCTGAAGATTAAACCATCTTTCTTGCTAAGAGAAAAGAAAATACCTTTATATTACTGCTGTAATGAATTGTTGCTCTACATTTTACACTAATGGTTACAATATGGATTACATATACAAAACATATAAGATGAGAATTAAATCATGTTTCACCACCTTCAAGAAATTACCGTTCATAAGGTAAAAAAAGATCATTAGGAAAGGTTTTTTATATAAACAGTTATGTATTGCAAAAATGTGCAAGGTTATTGAATTTGTCTCAGTATTGACAACAAAAAGTGTGTCATTGGCATGGCATATAAACATTTCCATTTCAAAACAAACTATGAAATATTGCAGTTGTTTGTTGTTCTTAATATTCATGCAGAGCATATTGAAAATCAATCAGGATCATATCGACGTAAACATACGGCATGGCTAACAAAGGACAAGAGCATCCTGTGACATGTCCTCATCATCCTGCATCTCCAGTGGGTCAATAGTGGCTTGTAGAGCTTTAGCAGAGTTCTTGTGAGCCTCCATGAACTTCTGCAGATACTTTGACGTGTACAGCCAGTGATGTTTTAACACATCCTCCAGTTCATAAGCCTTGGACTGACGGGCATTCATCTTCCGGAAGCGTCTAAAGAGTTTGTTTGCCGACTCATTCCCCTCGCTGGCCCAGGCTCCAATAGAGCCGTCTCTCTCTATGATTTCAGGCACATGAGCTAGGGTTTTGTGCAGGTAATTGGTAATCTTTCCATTGTACCTGTACTTGAAGGTGGAGGAGAGGAGTTCGGCAAAGCGTTGCGAGTTGAAACTGTAGCGGCACAGCTGGTCCGGGCACTCTTTGGCAGGGCAGGTGGCACGCCAGACAGGTTTCATCTGTAGGTAGAGGCCCATGAGCTCTCGAAGAGCCTGCCGGCGTTCGTCGGAGGGTACCAGCTCACACACTACATCAACAGCATCCTCGGTCATCAGCTTCCGGGCGTAGTTCCCGTTCATCCTCATCACCGGTTTGAGCTTCATCTTCTTCCTCAGCTGCTTGTCCAGTGTTGCCCTCCAGCTCCGTCGTTCCTCCCGAGTGGGGTTAGGCTTCCGGAACACCTCCCCAATCTCATCCTGGAAGATCTTGTAAAACTCAGTGGCATTGCCGATGTCACAGTGCAACGCATCCAGAGTGGGATGGGTCTCCAAGAACGGCTTGGCGGAAACCCCTTTCACTCGGTCCCGCAGCTCTTCGGCAGACTCCGAGAAGGGATTGGTCCTCCAGATTTCATAGCGCTCCAGGTTCTCATCGTGGTTGCGGGTTACAGAGTGGAGCACCATGTTGTGGGAGGCCTCCGCTCTGGTGGAGTCACACAGGGTGCAGATATACGTGGAGCCAGAGGCCTCCAGGCCCTCCATCTCGCGTACCATCTTCTCATCGTAGCCGGTGCCACGGAAGTGGAAGCGGAAGGACCGGGGCAGGCCGCCTATGGATAGGATGAGTCGGCTGTGTTTCATGGCGGTCCTCTCGGCCAGCAGGGGGTCCAGGACGGCGGTGAGCATCTCATGGTCCGACTCGTCCACAAACATCAGGCACAGGGGCTTACAAGACAACTCAGAGTTTGGCTTGGGCTCCCTGAAAATGGTCACCGCCTCGTCCTTCCCTTCAGGCAGCACGGATACCGACATGATGGTGAACGAGAAGCGCACAGCCTTCTCTGGGATAGCCGGCCCCCCGCCGTGCTTCTCGCTGACATCTCCCATGCCGTCGCAGGACTCCTTTATCATGACGTCGAAGCCCGTGTTGCATGAGCTGTCATCCAGGCCATGTTCTGTCAGGCCCTCCATGATGTCCTCTTCCAGGTCCTTCATGGCCGACACCAGGGCTACGTCATAGCGGAACCGCCGAGTGATGGTCTCGATGGGGACGTCATCTACGGAAGCGGCCCAGCCAGAGAGCCCGTTGATAATGCCCACGTGGCAGGAGGCGGACACGTTCTTAAGCGCAGGCTGCCACTCAAAAGGGTGGTAGCCGGGAAGGAGTTCTTTCTCTGCAGCCCGGAGGGTTTGCAGTGGCTGGAAGATCTGGCGCCCACTGGTGGCTTTGACAGTGCGGTACATCTTGTGGTACTGACTACAGCTGAGAAAGGTGTTGACACGGATGGCCAGGCACACAGCAGGGTGCAGCCCAAGACCTCTGCCTTTAAAGACAGACAGACAGAGATATTTAGTTCAGTTAGCCATTACCATTTCAATTCAACATTTAAACATTTCTAATAACACAGGCAGGAGAAAGAGAGAACAGAGAGTGCAAATTATTTGTTCAACCTCTAAATGTGAAAACCCATTGTGTTGCTCATTGTGATAATCACTGCAATATCAAACATTTCCTTAATTGGTGCCCTGCATTTGCTGTCATCATGAATGCCACTAGGTGAAACTGTTTATGACATGTTTATGATTATTGTCAAACATCAAGAACCCACTGCTACACCTTCGGTGATAATTACACAATCCAATATTTCCTAATATTCCAAATGCTATATGGGTGAACCGGTGAAGCTGGCAAAAGTGATCTATTGGCTGCAGATGAAAACAGACACCAGCTGGCCTCAGTTCCCTAGAGAAGAGGCTAGTGATGTCTGTGTAATTTGCAGATACAAGGGCTTCTTATGTTGTTTTGATACTAACAGGCCCTTGACAAGAGTTGTTTTTCTGCATTAAAGGGAACGGGAGAGTGAGCGAGAGACAGACAGGCAGACAGACAGACAGACAGACAGACAGGCAGAATGGAGTCAGAGAGAGGTTGTATGTGAAACAAGACTCTTTCAATAAACAGAGATGAGGCAATGCCGCATTTCAAACAGAGCCACAAGTTTATACGGTTTCCTCAGACACTGAGCTGACACTGAACTGACACTGTTTATACTGTAACATGTAATTATATGACACTTGCCCAAAGCATAAATATTATGAAAGTAGAGTTTCCTTCTCTGCTTCAAACATACATTAGATTTGAAAGCTACAAACTGTCACTTTGCAGTTTTTGATATTTAAATACCCGAATGCTTTAAAACCAAAAATGATGGAGCGCATGTGAAGGAATAGTGGCAGTAATCAGCTTGTCTGTTCTCTATGGTAAACCGACCACTGCTCCGTGATTCAAAGGAGTGGACTGTCGCACCTAGACACCACATTATAGCAATTATGAGAGCTGCAAATGGCAGGGGCTGAAACAGACAACAGTCTCTTACCTTGCATCAGGGCTTCCAGCTCATCTGCCTGCCGGTGCTCGTTGCCAGATCTCAGTGCGAGCAGGAACAGCGTCAGACACACCGACTTCACGTCCCCACCTTCCTCTTTGTCGGCGAACACCTTCACCTTGCTCTTCAGCTCCTTCAGACGATGTTTCTGCGCGCGGCGCGTCAGCGAGAGCAGGTGCTGCCGCGGCCTTCCTCCCTTGTTGACCGGCAGGTAGCCGTCTACGTCCTCTTCCTCTGGAAACGTCCGCCTCTCCTCCTCTTCCTTGTGGCCCAGCAGGTGAACCCTGTAAATGTCCAGCCTGACGTGCTGGCCGCAGCCCCCGGCAGAGCATGCGAGTGGCAGAGAGTGGAGGGCAGCCATGAAGGTCTGGCCAGGGGAGGTGAGGTCAGTAAGTGGGCAGGGGAGGTGGCAGGCGGGACAGAAGGGCCCCAGAGCGCGGCTGTACTTCACCATACAGCTGCGGCAGAAGAGGTGTCTACAGGGAGACTGAACTGGGTCACAAAGCAGATGGTCGCACACTAGGCATGTTACCGAGTGAACAAAGTCCACGGGAAGCTGCTCTGAGATCAGTTGGGTGCTGAGGTGGTCTCTCTGGCAGTGCGTGATGTTCTTCACCCACTGCTCTCTCTGGACACTGGGTTTCACCCAACCTCTAACCCCCGGGCCTTGGAGGTCATAGGCTAAGGGTCTGAGAGCTCTCTTCTCACCAGACGAGGTGTTATCGTAGTGGTCCCACTTTGTCTTCTTAGGAAGGCGTTGGGCTCTAGGAATGGGTCTTTTCCTCTTCCTCCGGCTCCTCTGGAGGGAGGTCTTGGCTCTCTTGGGCGAGCAGAGGGTGCACAGCAAACAGTGGGGTCTCCATTCAGGCACCCGGATCCTGGAGAAGCTACAGAAGCCACCTCCCCGCATGGCGATCATCCAGCAGCGATGGCAGAAGGTGGGAGGGTGGATGCTCTCCAGGTCTCCCATCACGTCCACTTTGAAGACCCTGAGGAGGACCTCTGGCCAGCTGGTAAGCTGGCAGCCCATTTTACGTAGGGCCCCCCTGCTGGCATCATCCAGGTCTGCCTGCACCTCATGCTCGGGCCCTTTCACTCTCCGAAGAGCCATTCCACACAGCCGGCAAAGACACCTTCACACAGGAAGGTCATACTTTTAAATAAATACTGCATTTTTCAACGGTCATTAAAGTACAGCAGTGGTTTTAGACTGTGGGTTGGGACCCCTGAGGCGTCATAAGATGCTTTAGGGGGGGTGTCATTTATAGACTTTTTATAGAATTATATTATCATAATTACAGCAAACAGTATTTCAAATGTAATGTGTTATTTATAACAGTCTAGTTAGATTTTTTAATATCAAATGGAATACATTTCTCAGTGTTCACTGGGGTGCAAACATACATCTCTGGAAAATAAATAATAATATAATAATATAAATATAAAAAATATAAATTTAAATATAAATCGATTAAATATAAATGCAATGGCAGGCATTTTATAAAAAAATGCAAAGTAAATCAGAGAAACTGATGTTTATTTTGTCATAAAGGATCACTTATTTCTGGCTGTCTTGACTGCAGGTATAATACAGATTTGTTTGTTTAGATTAGATTGGATCAGATCATACAGTAAGTAGCCTGGTCTGAATGAAGACACTGTAATTGTTTCCTCACCTAAGGTGGTCCATGTGAACGTCCATCTCCTGTAGTTTCAGATCTACTCTCCTGCCAGGACCCTCCACATTTTCCTTGCTTTTCCCCCCGAGGCACAGCTTCATCACACTCCCCGACAGACCCTCGCACCCGCCCACTGCTGACCTCGGCGGGATCAAGGTCAAGATGTCTGGCCGGGCTCTATTCTCACTTTGGCTCTCAATGGGAAGTGGTGCCTTCTCCATGGACTTCACCCTGAACAGCTTAAACTTCCACTGGGAGAATTCAGAGTGGGCATGGTGCAGTTCAGCTGGCATGGAAGCTCTGGGTCCGTCTGTCTCCGCGCATTCCTCCGCCATGGCAAGAGTACAGCGTCAGGCCCTGGAGAGGAGAAGGCCAATCAAGTTATGTGCAATGCATAAGTACGATATCATTTCAGCTGCCTACTGTATGACTAGCCAATTTATTAGATACAATGACATCATTTAAGAGTTCAAATCAGCAGATATCCTTGCTTCCTTTTCTCTGCTGAGCACCACGACACAACCTCTCTACCCTCTTTACTTGATTCCTGCTGGATTTATATACTACTCGAAAATCCCTCTGCACAGATAGTTGAAGTTAGCCCTGAACATGAGTGCTGTATTATGCTGCAAGTGGCATTTATATCATCTGCAAAATGCATGAGACAAGCTTTGGGGATCAATAGAGGAGCAAAATCTTCATTTCTCATCTGTAATCGCATCCCTGAGGGAGCATACTGAGTTTTTCGCTTTAGCACCATACTGTACATTTCCTAAATAGGCAACCTCACACCTACATGGCTGTAAGTCCTTTATATTAATCGGTTTCATGGATTGAGACAGATTGTGAGTAGCAGGACCATCTGACTAGCATTTAAATCATGTCAAAACATTACAACATAATGTCAAACCTTTAACAAATCCAACTTTCCTGGCTAAGCCACTGTAAAACTTGTTTAACTTTAACTTGCGTTGTTCACTATAACTTTTTACAACAAAACAAATGGAGGCTGTCATCTGAGCGTGGACAATAACTATGCAATATAGCACTGCTGACAGGCAAATGCTTATATGATACTTTACAGCTAGAAACAATAGCATAGCATGAATCAAGAGCGTGGCACATTCTACAGTCCTATTCACAGTTGTCATAATAAATCAGTCAAACAATGCTATTTGTTATTACATCCAGTGTTGTACTGCATTACCATTGCACACCTGTAGCGTCCACATCACTGTTCCATCCATCGTTCTCCTTCTTGTCTCACTATGTGTTCTCCCTGGGAGGCTTCAAATTGGCATTCTACTCCATTCCCAGGCACCGTGTGTGTTATTTCTGAAGCTGAGCTCTCCTCTGAGACAAACAGCTGAGACTATGTGTGTGTGTGTGTGTGTGTGTGTGTGTGTGTGTGTGTGGCTTGTCAGCTGGGCTCATACCTTGTTTTTTTAGTCTCAGCTGGCTTTGGGTCCCCTGGGGGGGTCTCTTCTCTGCATGGGAGCACAAGGAAAGCCCTGGAGCTAGGCCTTGCACTCTTGGTGTGCACTGTCTCTCAGCTTAGCATCTGCTAGTAAGGGCCGTGGAGCCGTGAAGCAGGATTGCTCCCATCTCCATGAGTGTCTGGTATTTATACTCTTCTTGGTGTGGGATCCCAACAGTCAATTCCTGCCACCTGATACAGGCAGCTGATAAACAACAAGAAGGTTAACCCCTAAACGTGAATCCAACAGCAAACCCCAAACAGACAAGTCTCCTTGCCACACTGATGCTCAGCTGCAGGGGGGCTGTTACCTTCATCTCCCCTTTCTCCACCTGCAGCATAGGGCACAGGTGGCTTCACACTGTTATACCCATGCAGAGAAAAGGGTTACTAGTGCAGGGACATTCACACAAACAAAAGAAAGTCCTTTACCACTTTACCACAGAACATAATGTGTTTGGCTCTTTCAGTCTAAACAAATCATTTGCTGCATTTTAGGATATTTGTGAGTGGGTAGGGTGACCTAAAGGTTGTGTTTGACCCGCTATATAGCACAATGTCTAACGTGTTTCTTAGCTGTGTTCTTGTAATTGTACTGTACAGGGAAACAATCTGCTAAATGACAACATTCAAGGATTAGTCATTAGTCAGTCAACAGTTTTTCATTCTGTTTGATCTACAATAGCATGCAGGGTAGACCATAGGATGATCCACCCCTGATGAAAGGTCATAAACTCAATCCCTGGTATGACCAGTCTACCTGTAAGCATTCTTGAGTGAGGTGCCTACAGTACAAATAACTGTACTCATTGTAAGTAACTGCTGGATAAAGGTGTCTGCTAATTGACCAGCAGTGTCATATAGTGATGCTGTTATACTGATGTTTATCCTTTTACAGTTTCCGTCTGTCTCCATTGAGACATCTAATTAGACAGCATCATCTGATGTAATTTCTCACTAGATTGTATTTGCCCAAGATCGCGCTTGTTTGTAATTGTCCTGGGGATTAATCTGGTCTCTTCGCTACAGGAGACGCTTGCTGTTGTGTTGGATATGCCAGCCAAGTCATTAGACACACAGTCAGTGGCCACCAAACAACAGTTTGGTCTCTCCTATTAGCAGCTGCTTAACAAAGAAGAAGGATAAATACTGGCAGCCTTTAGTACACCGTTTAGTTAGGGAACACGTTTAACCATGACCTTACGTATCCTACAGTCAAAGATTGTAAGTTAACACACACGGTGTGTGTGTGTGTGTGTGTGTGTGTGTGTGTGTGTGTGTGTGTGTGTGTGTGCGTGCTCAACAAATATTCAGGTGTATCTACACAACCCTGACCCTGTATATAGGAACACAAACAACAACAACATCCCAGTGTCGGCATGAATGTGGAGGGTGGAGCTTGTGAGGGATAAACCTATGGCATTGAAGAAAGAGGTGCTTTTGTTTTCATAAAGTTCAAATACCAACAATCTTTCTCCACAATGACTGACTCCACCTATAAATTACATAGTTCAGTTAAAATAATCTATATCAGCTACACTAAATTAATAGAATAAATAAATAAAACATATCTTTTTTGTAGTGGAAAATAACATAGAAGGCTACATAGCAGTGTCAGAGGTGAAAACACTGATCTAGATGGTTCACAATAAATCATAATAGCGCTTTCTTTGCAAATTCCATTTCAACAACAAAGGACAGGTGATTTGATGTTCGCGCCGCTTGATACATTACATATCCGGATACATGCACATGATGGATTGCAGCAAGATGTTCCCAGCCTATTTATACTCATAGATGATATTTAGATTTATGGTAGCCATGCTTCCAACGTACGCGACACAGAGGTCCATGGCAAACGGGGATGGAGCTGCAGATGTCTGTCTAACAAACAAGCGGTGACCCCATGAGGCCCTAATCCCTCTGCGCTTGCTAATTGACTTGTTATTGATCAACTCAACGGCAGTTTGATTAATGTGTAGAAGTACCAGTGAAGACAGCCACCTGGCATAAGCCTGAGTGTTATGAACGACATGGGCTGGATCTGCTTAGGGGGGGAGCTGCATATCGCTGATGCGCTGTATAGCAATTCGAAACCCATCGGGGAAGAACATGTCTTTATCAATACAGTAACCCACACTAGCACATGTGCATGTGCATTTGAGCATGTGCGTGTCCTGCCCGTGTGCTTGAATGCTGTAGCATGTTAACCAGTTACGTTGTGACTGGTTTATTCTCAACTTAAAGGGTGCTGCAGTTAGGATTTTACAGCTATACACTTAGTGTAATTTGGTAGAAATGTCAGAGATGTCTGCCAGCTATCAATGAGTGAAATGCAGTATGTGCTCTGGTTCATGGCCCCCAACTCCATATGTCGATTTGGATTTTGTCAGCTACTAGAGGATTTCTGACCAATCAGGACCTCTTCTCCTTGATTGGTCTGTCCAATCTACCTTGCCTGTCAATCATATGAATGTGTGAACACAGCTACAACAGGTTTGTCATTGGGAATCACAACAGCAGACCAACAGAGAGGAAGGAGCGAGCAGAGAAGCAGGGGATGGTTTTTTTTGTTGATTTACAAAATATTCTTTCTCAGCTAGCTCTCTGCAGCAGCTTTGATCGCACACAAGCAAAGAAAGAGCAGGCTCAGGCATGCAGCCATTGGCATCCACGTTAGATCTACTCCTCTCTATTTACTGGGAAGACAGGTGATTAATTAATTGTCCACACCTGTCCCCAATCCCCTTGAGTCCCGCACACCACATTCCCACAGCGCTAACACCAGAGGCATCTCCATACAGGCTTTGCATGGTTAGGCAAGGCATGAAACACATGACAAATATTTCTAAAAACCTTGTGTCAGCCTCCACTAGCTTGGAACATTGGAGTTTGCCACACCCACCTACATATCAAGTGTGTGTGTGTGAGTTAAAGATGCACTGATAAAGAAAGCAAGTCTGTTGTTGTGAAATCGACTGAAAGAGAGAAAGACAAAGGAAAGGGGGAAGGTGATGAGAGGTGAGAGAGAGGGAGGGAGAGAGGGATATAGTCGTGATCTTGTGTAAAGGACTCGCTCAGGATAACAGGCTTAGCTTCGAGTAGAGAACACAAAAAAGCTTAAGGCCGATTGCGGGCTGTGACAAGGAAAGAGGGGGAGAGATCAAGCCTCCCAGGCAGAACTATGTAAGCCAGAGGTCCTAAAAAAAGTCCTCCCTAAGAGCTCTAGGCACAGCAGCAGCTTAGGGAAAAAAGTGTCCCCAGTTGATATGAGACAAAGAAGAAGTTACCGTGTCTTACTAACAGAACATAAAATGTCAGCGTCATCTCCATTTGAATGGACCACGAAAAAAAAAAAAAAAATGCAGCGTGATATTTATAAATGTCAGAATGGATGGCGGCATCTTCGTGATTGCTTTCGGGGCAGAGGGCATCACATTTGCATATTCCCACGCTATTGTACAATATACAGCACATTCCTAATGCAAAATGTAATTACATTTTCGCAGCACGTTCAAAAACATTGCCCCTGTTATACGTCACCTCCCAACTGTCCACCTCATCCATCCCTCATCGCGAGACATGAATTGTTGAATTAATAGTCAAGGAGGCGGACTTCGGTGCTCCAGCCATCCGTCAAAGCTACCCGCCAGAGCGAAAGCTCCTTTCTCACTACGCATATCGCCCCCATCCATCTCTCTATTCACGTCCCTCACTCTTGTTTCCCTGGCGATGTCGCCTTCTCTCACCCTTACATTAGGTTTTGCTAATAATCATTACTTTGGTTATTGCAACCCGGGTGATTCATTACTGATCCTCCATCCCTGCACCGAGACAGGCTTCCTGTAATAACAGTGTGGCAGCCGGGGGACAGACACTCTGAGTGATGTTGTCTGCAGGCCGGGCGTGACCCAGGACGACTCTGTTGTATTGGTTCCTGCCTCTGCCCTGACTGATAGAGCTTTAACGGAGAGTGGACACACAACAGATGCCTCGGCTTCTACAAATAACAGCCCCCACTATTTGCTGACAGCCTGACACCACAATATCGTCCATGTCCTGCAATCCAAATATTCGCTTTATTGGACAGTCTAGTCTTGAGAGCGCATTCATATCCTTGTATCATACATTTTCCTGGAGGCGAATTGGAGTTATATTCTTGGTTTTGGAAAGGTTCCATTCATCTCCTCTGTTCTGGTAAGTCAAGCGAAATTGGAAACAACGGAGGCTTCTGCAACTGAGAGGGATATTTAAATAATGATTTTACTGTAATGGAAATACTATACCAAGAAAGGTCATTTAGAGGTCAGATACATATGTGTTTTGGCAGTGTTTACAGCATGTCCCTTGAAGACATGATTCCTTCATCTGAGCAGACATTCCAGATGGATCTTGATCTGCTCTTGGTAAACCAAAGGAAATGAAACCCTTAAGCCGGATTCAGGAGCACCAAGGTGCGGTTGGGAATCCAGCCCTGTGCCTCTAATCAAACTAACAACGTTCTTTAATTCTGTGTTAATTAAATGTAGATTTTCCTGATGGAAGAGCAGTTGCCAGGATACCGGGGGACCTTGAGTTCAGTAAACAAGCGCTTCGAGGATTTGTTTGGTGTTTAATCGTGTATTAGTCGTTGCTCCTGAACTGCCTGCTGCCAGTTTACACAGAAGGTACTGTACGCCTATCATGGGATAGCCGCTCACAAAGCTCATCCCTGAGTTCTGTGGAAATACAGGGCTATTTTACTAATTGCTTAAGGTTCACATCTCGATTGCATTGGAGTGCACCCACAATGAGAAATGGCCTCCCTGCCTCAATGTTTGTTGATTGGAAACACATCTATGCACAGCTGATGCACAGCATGCACATTATTACAACTTATTGTTTTTAACTACAAGACAGAAACTGAGTAGGATACTATACCTTTACCTGAGGAGTTTCAGGGTGGCATCCATGTTTGAAAAACAATCCCTGCTTCATTACCAGAAACCAGTTATCAATCAAAATAATAATAACAAAGACCTAGATTAATTTTCAGGCTATACGTCTCCTCTTTGAATGAGTCCCAGAGCTGCCTTCCATCAATGTAATGGGAATATCATAGCCACAAGGGAGAGATGAAGAGGGAAAAAAGTGAGTGTCAAGGAGCATGAAAAGAGCAGCGCTTTTGTCTGTCAACCGTAACCCTTGATTGTCCCTGGTATCGACTTCCCCACCAAAGACAATGGTCTCTGTTCCCACACGTAGATTCGTTTATTATTTTTCTGTCCTTTAACTAAAAAATTACAGGAAATGCCAGATTGGGCTGTGCCCTTTTCCACACCAGCAGAGCTATAGAGCGCAGACAGGGGGAACAATGGTGCAGCGTTTATCAGCTAACCATCAGCGTGATTCACACAATCCAACAGGGAGCCATTATTTCAACCATAGCAGCCCACCACTGCTTGGGGCGATGACTTATAAACCCCTTAAAAAAATCATTGTAAGACCTGTTTTTGTGTTAGAAACAGAAATGTACAGTCAAAAATAACAGAAATGTTGTAAACATAAGACATAGAAACAGAACTGCACAGATGCATATTGGCTATTGTACCATTTGTTGACCCTTCATGCTATTGCATTTTGAACTGGTATGTAGGTTCACCTAAATTATTGCACCATATTCTGGTTATGGTTTGGCCAATAAACAGTGTATCATACACTGTTAATTGGCCAAACCGTAAGCAGACATTAAGGACAAAATATAACACACTGTATAGAATATTATGGTTTGGCATACGATATTTAATTACAGTAGGTTAATAATTTTAATTAAGAATACGTTTTGTTGTTAGTTGATATTCATTAATTCATTATTTAATGAATGAATGTGAAATAAGCACAAAGATGAGATTGATTGGATATGACATATGCTGTACAGTACATTGTATATTGACTGCATGGCTGAAGCCATTTCTGTAATGATGGTTATTAACTTGATTTTGAAAAATAACGTAGCCTACAGAGCTGCAACAACTTAACAAAAAGCCCCAAGCCATGTCCATGATTCACCAGGTCCATGCAGTCACTGTATTGGAATATATTGGAGTGGACAAAAAAGGTATTTGGGACTCACTGGGGGCATATGGCATTAGTTCACTGCGGCAGAACACAGCCATGCCTCAGGAAAGGCCTTGTGAACACATGGTCCCTCTAGTTGAAGGGGAGAATAGCTAGCTGCACTGAATGCATAAAGATCACAGATAAATACACCCTCCACCTGCCTGCGCCGAGTGCTTTGGGACCCAAGTGTTTCAAAGGTATTGATATAGTTTTGCATTGGCTTGGCTGCCTGTATGAGCAAGTCTAACAGTTTCTGCATAAGTAAATAAACTCCTAACTGAACAGGGAATAAGAGAGAAAGCTAGACAGGCCATCAATGGCCCGCGTATAATAACATTGATAAAAATGCTCTTATTCTATTCATGCTCTCTTACTTTTTCTTCACCAACTCTCCCCTTTTACCTCTCCTGGGAAGTACATCATTCTAATAGACACAGGTTTTCATCTCTTTCTTTTTTTTGTCTGTGAAAGATCTGCTGGAGAGACAGACGAGAGAGAGAGAGAGAGAGAGAGAGAGAGAGAGAGAGAGAGAGAGAGAGAGAGAGAGAGAGAGAGAGAGAGAGAGAGGGAGAGAGAGAGAGAGAGAGAGACAGAGGGAGAGAGAGAGAGAGAGAGGGAGAGAGAGAGAGAGAGAGGGAGAGAGAGAGAGAGAGAGGGGGCTTTGAGATGATAGCTGTTTATTCAGTCAGATGGTCTAACGTCTATGGAATAGATTTTGGGGTATAATAAGAATGTTCTATCAGTGAAATGTCGTCAATGCGTTTGTATGCTGGCAAACTATTTGCATATATGTGACTGAGCAGGTTGCTTGAGTGAAAAATGAGTGAATATGAACATTTAACTGTATGTGGTTAGGTTAGCATTGTCTTTAGCTTGTGGGCCTTGGAATCTGTTTAAAAATACAAAGAACTTGAGCTATCAATGTATTTATAACCTCGCCTTTCAATTACCTCCTAGTGGGCTAAATGACTCATCCTCGCTAAATACAGAAATGTCTATTTGTCAAGATACTTTCCTTCCCGGAGTTCCTCTGCGTTCACCTCTAGATACCATTGTCGCCGCGAACATGAGTGTGGCTCCAACACTAAACCCATTATCGCAAATAGGCCCATAAGTAACTTCATGCCACGTGTCTCAAAGCAAGCACACTCTATATGCAAAGCAGAGCCGTGCTGTTAAAGAAACTGGCACCGAGTGATTATATTTGTAATTTAATTTCCTTGGTCACACAGAGATAAGGCAGGAGAGTGGCTGCAGTTGGCCGGGAATGAATAGACTGACATGAATAGAGCTACAGCTTCATTGTTTAGACTGTGATGTCCAAGTAGAGACCGCTTACCGTCTAAGAGTATACCAGTGGACAGATAGAGAAAAAGTAGAACTGACATCCCTCTGAAGGAAACCAGCACAATGACACATTATTAACGCATTGGCCCCCCACGCCATGCAAAACCCGCCTTGATGCCAGAAGTTTGGCTTAACAAGTGCCTCCATTACGTCAGTACTAGAGCTGAATTACCTCTTGAAATTGTCTACGTCGTGTGATCTATCGCAATTGTAAGCCTTCTCTAACCTTTAATATCATCGCAATAGAGGAATGCCTTTTAAAATGAACCGCATCACAATTTGCATTGATTTTGTGGAAGTTAATCACAATTTGCATTGACGCTGTAGAAGTTGACATTCATTGGGACAGTCATTTACTCTGTTTTGCAATAATCTGCTTAATGGCCATTAGTATCAGCCTCTTCCACCCATTAGCACGACGTCACATTAGCATCGTGTGCTGAACGTCTGATATATAGACCTCTAAGCATGTCGGCGCAATCAAGAAGTCAGTTTGGTAACTCAAAAAAAATGTAAACGCAAAGTAACACAGTATCCAAAGCATGCACTCTTTAGGTTCAGTTCACCATGGCAGTTGGGATGCAAGCAGCCACAAAATCTCACACCAATCAAGCGGCTCAACACTTAAGCCCTACAACGTTCTCCTCGCTCTCTCCCTTTGTCTCTCTCCTTCTACAGGACCCTCCCTCTGTCCTTCGCCGGTGATTTGGCAGAATAAACGTAATCAGCAGGGTCATTGGGGTGGGCATGTCAGTCACAAAGTGCAATGGCTCACTGCGGCAGAATGATCTGGGTCCTGACCAGAAATACGACGTGGTGTAGCCTCTCTCCAAGTGTGACTCTCCTTTTCACAAGGTCTGATATTTCTCCTAGACATTTCAGTGGACTGACCATTGCACAATGAGGTTTAGGGTAGCCTACATTTCTACAATGGCCGGGATCTAATTTTGACAACAGAATAATAATAGTTTCCAGTAAGATATATTTATTTAAGTAGACTAGTAATATTATGCTTTGTCTTGCTTTTTATTTGAGGAATAGAGAGGGAGATAAGGTTTGAGGTTTTAAGAATACAGTTTGACACCAAGCAGGATATTGTGACAGATTTCAGGAGCTTTCTTGAAGCTATCTTGTGAGACTTCAAAAACCCACACTCCTCTTTTTGTTCTGTGTCCTCCTTCTCTCATCTTTCTATCGGTTTCTCTCCTGCTATTCCTCTGTGTCTTTACTCTGAACCCAACAGCATTAACCTGTCAGAGAAGTTACAAATATTCTGTCTAAATTATGTAAACCACTGAAAAAAAATAAAATGGTCTGGGTTCTCCATTTTATTTCATAAGTCGTCACTGAGCAAAATAAAACCTGACTTATTAACACATTCTGACTCCTACCATCGTCTGAATTATGCCTGAGAATATTCATCAAAATCTTCTATAGGGCACGCATCAACATTAAACATGAACGCATGCTCAGATCTCAGGTGATTTTTATTACTCATCAAAGAGAGCAATATTTCCACAAATTACCTCATTTCATTCAATAAAAGCCAAAGCAACATTTGATGTTACACCAGCACCACCAACAGTCAAATCAGAAAACTGCAGTGGTATCTTTCTCATTCAACAATTTTCTTTTATTTTTATTTGCCTCCAAAATACAATTCTACACTCGACGATCAGATTAAGCATCCAATGCCTTGGCAAAACAATAGACACAGATGGTCGCACACAAGGCCGTTCATACACACACATACAAACACAAACACACATGCTGTAGCAGCTAGAGCACGGTTGCAGTGCAGCATAATTAGCAAGACATTACTCTATAATTGGTCTCTAATTGATATGAAGAGTAGTAGCAAAAGACCAGTGTGTTGTACATAGTGGCTGGGGGCAGGATATGTTACTGGATGGAAACCTTCATCAGCACGCATGTCTTCTGATTGAAATGCCCTTCCACAATTACCATTCACTCTCTTTAGGACATTTATTGTCTTTCTCTATGAGAAATATATTATCTCTATTATCTATTATTATCTATTTGTTATCTATCTATTATTCTCCTGTGCCTGAACTGTTTCTCAGTATCTGTGTTACCCATTTGCCTTTCTTTTAAGTAACCTTTAGCCTGTTATGTTGGGAGGGTGAAAGGTTATTGCAAAGACACTGCTGGCAAATGTAATTTGTTATTTAGAAACCACAAATGACTGTTTGTTTATATTTATGGACTGCATTGTTGTTATTTTTGTGGCTAATCATTTCACTTGTGTGGAAGTGAATGATTTTTCTGAGGATCCGTTGCTAAGGATCCAAGGGTAAGGAGACAGAAAGGAGTGTAATCAGGATATTTACTTAAGGCTGAATATAAATCGGGGTACATGCAGGGTTCTGTAATGCGGTAATGCAACAAGCAACTGTACTATAGGATAAGACAATAAATGGAAACAGGAAACACACTGTCAGTACAACTACATTTGGTGTTTGTGAATATACATGCAGGGTCTGTATTTCTGAAGCTATACAGCACCCTACAAGAGGATGTAACCATCCATAAAAGACATTAACTGACCATTTTATTAATGTATGTATTTTCAGTATCATGTTATGTATCTTTATTGTATTCCTGTTTTAATTTATTTAGTTTTTAATCTGATTCCTTTAACCATTTTAATTAACGTTGTTTCTCTGTTCTTCTGGAATTTGTTTATGGGAAGCACAACTGTACATGTATTCCCTCTCTGTAAAGCACATTGAACTGCAATTCTGTATGAAAAGTGCTATATAAATAAAGATTATTATTATTATTATTATTACAGTAGTTACAAGGGTTAGCAGTTGTCTCGTAAAAAAAACAAGCAAAGAAATAACAGAATCACAGGGATTAAATACAGGGGAGAAACAATAATTAAATCAACACACAAGCTACAAGGACAAGGTAGCTAGAAAACCAAGACTGTATCAAAGCATAGACCACAAGGAACACATCATTTTGCAGATATGACAATTTGATGAAAGGGGACATTTTTTTCTACCTTTTTTCTCTGATTGGAATTCTTTCTTATTTAATCAAGGTACCTTATGGAAGAGCAACGATTCCACACACCACAGCCGGTGATGAGAGGCACAGCTCATCTTGAGGGGTCAAAACACTACTATTTTTAGATTTGAAGCAGAGATTAGAGAGCACAATTCACAACCATTGTGCTCATGGATGACGCACTGTAATCGACCAAGGCGACCTTCAAGGACATTCCACTTTAGCACAGCAATTTAGCACTATCCTGATGGTGAAATTGAAAGACACAAAAAACCTCTAGAGATTTAACAACAAACTCATTAACAGGGCCCAACAGGCGTAAATGCATTTTAATTAGAGCAACACCTGATTAACCCACAATTAACAGAAGAGCAGAAGAACAGAGCCAGTTAATTCTCCCTCGCGTCAAAGGGATGAGCTCATAAACCAGGCCCTAAGACTTCTTCTACCTATCTAAATAACAGCTTTGGGCTTTGAGTGCGTTGTCTGGTTCAAACCAATGCTTGGAAGAGTGGGGAACTTGACTGCAGTGACAATGCAGAGCCTGAACAGCCAAGCTCCTGGAAGCCAAGCTAGATTCACTGTGTCTACACTGCATTCTCAGAGAGGACCTATACACTCCCCTGACCTTCATTCCCGCGGCCAGGTCAATATATAGTTTTTCTTTAGCGAGGGCGTTTTGCAAAGCGTGTATGTGTTCTTTTTCCAGTTTAACATTTAATGTTGCCTACGTTCTCTGCCCACATAAAAACCTCACTTGTATTGTTATCCATTAAGCAGTTGTGCGGTGTTATTAATCTACATAACCGATAAACAGTACCATACAGTACTATACAATATGTTTTCTATTGGAAGCTGCTGTGAACTTATTAAACCTTGAATTAAACAGAATGTCTTGTTTCAGTTTAATGTTTAAGGATACACCTCTCAATTTGTGCTTGGAATTCCCCATGTGGCTGAAACCATTAAAACTGTGTTTTGCTTTGAGACCACATCAGAGTTTTTGATAATTCTCTATCCTCCTACAGTAATCAAAAGGTCACATCTTCTCTACCCCTCCACCAACCAAACCCACCATATGTAATTCCTAGTTTGTAAACTAGTAATTACACTTTGTTACTGGGGGCGAGAAGTGTACATTTGACTCATATGGACTACAATTTTCATCCGTTTTAAATATTAGCAAAATATTTATTCAAGAAGTGAATTCTGGAAGTGAATTTGAATAATTCTGAAATATTCTGGAAATTCACATTTACACAGAAAAAAATGATGACAACAAATAATAACAACAACAATATGCCAATACAATACGCCAAGAGTAGTGCGATATCATTTGCAAAATTACTTGCAATTATTTATCAATTTATGCCACACTAACATTAGACTGACATATTCTTATGTTGAAAAAGTAAAGTTAATCACTAGGGGGCGCTAGCTCACCAATAACTTAAAATGAACTGAGTAGAAATGATGAATCACCAGCAGCAGATATGGAAGATTACAACTGACCGTGAGGAAACGTGTGCTTTATCAGATCCTTTGGAAATCTGCACTTATTTTGAATATTGTTATTTGTCAGAGTACCAGACAACACAACTAAGAGCAACAGGAAAGTTACCTTACTCAGTTCTCAGTTATCTACAGCTTATACTGGGAACTACAGCTCATGTGGAAAACCCTATCATCCTACAGTCATTATCTTGACTTAACTTGTCGTCAAGCACTGAATAATCCAGATGATATCATTTAACTGTTCCTCAGACTTGACTGTGCGCTTTAAGATGCAGTCTGTAACATTAGTTTACTCCATTGTGTCAGTCCAATCCCATCACGGCTGTGAAAAGTATCTTTTTGGAGTTTTGTAGTTTCTCTCTTTGTGGCAATATGGGTAATAGCCAGCACTAAGGCCACGTTGAGGGAATCTTATTTGGGAGCTGAGCCGCCATGACTCCACAGCCTTCTCCACATCTGGCAGGATGTCTGGCACCACACACTGCTCTAGCAGGAACACAGTGGGCTGCAGGACCAGCAGCACAGCCCAGCCAAAGGCCCCCGACCAGTATGAAGAGCCGAGGCTGGAGAAGTCCTGCTGGATTTCCTCTTTGTGGTGATAGGTGAAGAGAGACCAGCTCAAGAGGAAAAAGAAACCTGGTAAGAAATTAATACATGTTCAATTGTAATCACCATTGTTTATCTACTACAAAAAAATATATATACAGTTGCAAGAAAAAGTATGTGAACCCCTTGGGATTACGTGGAGTTTTGCATGAATTGGTCATAAAAT